>PVKC010002186.1:0-44987 GCA_004027635.1 Crocidura indochinensis | reverse complement strand
ATAGCATGGAGGTAAGGCGTTTGCCTTTCATGCAAAAGGTCATCAGTTCGAATCCCGGTGCCCCATATTGTCCCCCGTGCTTGCCAGGAGCAATTTCTGAGCATGGAGCCAGGAGTAACCCTGAGTACTGCCGGGTGTGACCCAAACCCCTCCCCCCCCAAAAAAAAAAATTCGAAACAAAATCAACACTTAAAGGAACACATTAAAGATCTGGAAAACCACCAGCAAAACAAAACAAAAAAAAGCAAAAACAAAAACAAAACAAAGCAAAAAAAAAAAAAAACCGAATCACAGGTAGAACATAAGAAATAATAAAAACCAGAGCAGAAATAAACAACAGAGAAACAAAGAAAACAGTACAAAGAAGCAATAAAACTGGGAGCTGGTTTTTCTAAAAAATAAACAAGATAGACAAACTACTGGTAAGAAGCATAAAGAAAAAATGGGAAAAAGCCCAAGTAAATCAGACCACAAATTAAAGAGGAGAGATTACAACAGAACCTCCAAAAATCCAAGACATCGTGAGGACTTATTATGAACAACTTTACACAGTTATGATAGAGAATCCAGAAGAAATGGACAGATTCCTGGAAAAAATATTATCTCCCAAAATGTAATAAGGAGGAGACAGAAAGTCTAAACAGTTCAATTAAATCTAATGAAATTAAAAAACTCCCCAATAATAAAGGTCCAGGACCATATTGTTTCATGGATGAATTATATCAAAAATTCAGAAAAGAATAACTAACATTGATTCTCACTCTCTTTCAAATCATTAAAAAGACCTGCATCCTCCATAATTCCTTTTATGAGGCTAATATCAGGCTCAATAACAAAGACAAAGATACCACCAAAAGAGAAAACTACAGACAAATTTCACTAATGGACAGGGATGCAAAATTCCGCAAATCAACAACACATCACAAAGTGATGTGAACCACATGACCAAGTGGTTTCATCCCAGGGATGCAAGAATGCTTCAATACATGCAAATCAATCAAGATAATACAGCACATCAACAAAAAGAAAGACAAAAAACACATGATCATATCAATAGACACAGAGAAAGCATTTGACAAAATCCAATGCTTAGTCATGAAGAAACACTCAGAAAAATAGGGTTGGAAAGAACTTTCCTGCAGATAGTTACAGCTATCAATAAAAGCCCACGGACAACATTATTCTTAACAGTGAAAAACTGAAAGATTTCCACTAAAGTCAAGCACTAAACAAGGCTGTCCACAATCTCCCCTCTTATTCAATATAGTTTTAGACGACCTAACAATAGCAATCATACAATAGAAGGAAATTAAAGGAATCCAAATAGGGAAAGAGGTAATCAAACTATTTCTATTTAAGGTTGATATGATGATAAACATTGAAATCCTAATGAATCCATAGAAAGCCTTCTAGAAACAATAAAGCAATACAACAAGTTACCTGCTACAAAGTCAATACACAAAAGCAGTCCTTTATACAAATAACAAAGAACAAGATCAAGTAGTTCATCCCATTTAAAATTGTATCTAAAAATATCAATTACATAGGAATCAACTTAACAAGAGAGGTGAAATACCTATACCATAAAAACTTCAAAACTCTTCAAAGTGGACCTCAGGAATTGGAAGAACATTCCATGCTCATAATTAGGAAGAATCAACATCATCAAAATGATCATCTTACCTAAACTACAACATAGATTCAATGTAATCCCTATCCAATTCAGACATTATTCTTTAAGGAATTAGAACAATCAAATTTTAATTTATTTAAAGAAAATGTATTGCATTATTGACATAACTGATAACACATTTTGTAGGAAGACCAAAAGCAACATGTTTTTTTAAAAACATAGAAAATTAAAAAAAAAACTAAAGAGATGAAAGAGAAAAGAAAGAATATTTTTGAAAATTATGACTAACAATGAATTCATTGAAGCATCATCAGGAAGTTTAGTAAGCTCTGTCTTTTTAAAAAAAAGGATGAGAGTTTAAAAAATACAGTAATAACGGTATGAGAGTGCAATTGTTGTTTGCATAGGCCCAGCAAAATATGGGTAAAATGGAAAAAAAAAGGCCTTGGCCTAAATACAAGGGTACCTTATCCCTGAAGTTTTCTGGCATAAGACCTACTCTGGGTTTTAGACATACTAGGTTGTCCAACCCCTGAGTCATTCTCTGTGGTCATGGTGAAATTTTTTTCACACATTAGCTGTTGTTTGTGTCTGGTTTCCGTAGTTGAAGATTCTGGTTTCTGTGCATTTCCTTTATTTGAAGTCAGGATGATGTTGAGCGTCCTCTAGTTTCAACTCATCATTAGATGCTGAGCATCCTGCCCTGCAAGTAAGTTGTTGCTGCTGCTGAGTCATTTGGGTGTTAAGGGAAAACTCCTTGCCTATGCCAGGGCATAGGTAGGATCTTCCTTGGTAGAGGTTTGCTTCCTGATGATTTTGTTGACAATTGTGCTTGTTTCTGTAGATGATCAATGGTTCAGGGATGTATGGGCAATGCCCATTCTTCTGAGGCCTGAGCCAAGCCATTATGACAGTAAGAATTAGAATAATCAATGCTAAAGTTTTTGAGGACCCACAAAAGACCTAGGATAGCATATCCATATTGAAAAACAAGAAACTGGGTGGCATTTCTTTACCTAATTGAAAACTTTACTATAAAGCCATAGTGATCAAAATAGCATGCTACTGGAACAAAGACAAAGGCTCAGAACAATGGATCAGAATAGAATATCCAGTGACATACCCCCAAATATATGGTAAATGACGTTTGACAAAATGGTCAAAAACTTGAAATGAAACAAATGGTGTTGGAACAACTGAATAATAAACTCTAAAAAATTAAAGATTGATCCACCTCACACCTTACACAAAAGTCAACTCAAAATGGGTTAAAGACCTTAAATCAGACTTGATGCTATAAAGTTCATTGAAGAAAATATAGGCAGAACACTTCAGGACTTATACCTCAAAATAGTTTTTGATGATAGCAAGCCAATGACAAGAGATATAGTATGAGTATCTAATACTGCTCTAAGCTGCACTGTGGTAGATTCATAAGACATCCTGATGATGAGGAAACAGCAACAACTTGATCTAAAGGCAAGTTGCCCTACCTCATTACCTAACGGACATTCCATTCTTTGATCTGTGCAAATACCAAGATCGCTTATTACAGAAAACTGACTACAACAACCAGGACTGAACAGAACTTCTGGAACCATAAAGAAAGATTCTAGTCTATGACATTGTCATAGGATCTGTGCAAAAACCAAGGTCTCTAATTATCAAGGACTGACTTTGACAACCACAACTTAGCAGAACTTTTCCTAGTACCATAAAAAAAGGCGTTGGGGTTTGATAATGAACATGTCTGGAGCTTGTAGTTGGTATCATATAAGTACGCGTCAAGGATAGAGACCCCCTGTATCTCTTAGGCCAAGAGAATTTCCTTTCAATTTCCTCAATACTTATCATGCCTATGTAAAAACCCTGTTGGTTGTTACCCCACAAAGAAACAAAAACCTTGCCAAACCAGCCCCCTACTTTTTCTTTAAATATTTTTCTTTTTTTTCTTTGGGGGGGGGGTTTGGGTCACACCCGGAGGTGCTTAGGGATTACTCCTGGCTATCTGCTCAGAAACAGCTCCTGACAGGCACGGGGGACCATATGGGACGCTGGGATTCAAACCAACCACCTTAGATTCTGGATCGGCTGCTTGCAAGGCAAATGCTGCTGTGCTATCTCTCCGGCCCCTATATATATATATATATATATATATATATATATATACATGTATTATATATATATTTCACCTCTCCAGTGAAAGACACCCTCTGGGTCCCCGTTCTCATGCTTCAGTAAAGAACTATAACCAGCACACCTGCTGACTCATGCTTGATGGCCCCTCTCACCCCCACCATATGGTGGACTGTTACATGATACCGGAATCAGTTTCAGCAAAACCCCCAGCTCAACTACACTATAGTGCTCCATAATGCCGCAAAGCATGTCTCAAACCTAATTCCAAGGCCTGTGATACAAAAAGTACCTTGGCATTTACTCTCCACAAGAATATATCAAAAGACCTAATTGGGAGTCTTATATTGCCTATGGAAGCTCAATACCTGCACAATAATACATCTTAAGATGTGTATTCTTAAATATACAGGTATCCTCCTCCACCACTTGTTTTATTCAAATACCATTTCTTTTTAACTCAGTTTTATTTATTTGTTCTGTTTTAATATATACATTTTTTTCTCTATCCTTACCATTTTTTTGGTGCTGCTTGGTACAAAAAGCCTTGACTGGGATAAAAGCTCAGATCAAAACCAAAGCACAGAGACTGTGTGTGCAGCCTGTCATCTTTACCCAGAATAGCACCAGCAACACAGTATGACAGTATACATTTTTGTATGGGCACAGTAAAATAAAAAGGGGGGAAACCATAGACACAGAAACAAGATCTTATCTTCTAGGGATAAGAACTCACTTTTTATAGCAGAAGGGTGCCTCCCATCCTGAACATATGGCATGTGGATACAACGCAGTCTCCAGGAGATTGGACAGTGTTAGTCCAATCCCAAATCCCAGATCCCAGACATAGAACTGATACAGCTCCAGTCAACACCACCAGAAACTAAGCTCCATTGAGATATTTATAACACTGCTCTGGCACCAACTTGTGCCAGTTTTGATATGACAACGAGGAAAGGACAACTTGACCTAAGACCAGGTTGTCCTATCACATCACCTAATACTAAATAGAAATCAGAAAATGTATCGTCCTTTGAATTGTGAAAAATAAGAGTACCATCAACAGAAAACTGACTTTGACAACCGCGACTGAACAGAACCTACCTTGGGACCAATAAGTAAAATCCTAGCCTAGGCTATAGCCCAGGACTCCAACAATAACAACAGCAACAACAGCAACAACAACAAGATGTCTTATTGCAGAGACCCAACTTGGACAACAGAGAGTGAGCAGAACCTTTGGATCCATAATATCCTAGGCTTCGGCTTAGAGACTGATCGAAAACAGGGAGCAAGTGTTACAGAAGTCTGAACATAACAACAATGATAAATAGGAACTTCTAAACTGTAAAGACTCTATCTAGACCCTGACCTATAACCTGTGCAAATACCAAGATCACTAGCTACAGTGGCTTGATTTTTCTCACACACAACTGAGAGGAAAGTTTCCTGGCACCACAAAAAAGCCTTTGGGATGGGGGTGATGAGTATATATAGAGCCAGGGGTTGATCCCATGATGGTATACTTCAAGGATGGAGAAACCCTGAATCTCTTAGACCAAGGGAATTCCCTTTCTTCCCCAATGCTTACTGTGCCTATGCAAAAAAAAAAAAAAAAAAAAAAAAGAGTGGAGTAAAGCTAAACCCTGCCACTCCAGCATCTCTACTTTTTCTTGTTTTGTTTCGATTTGTTAGTTTTTGATTTTATTTCCTTCTTTTTTTTCTTCCACTTTTCTCTTTCTTTTGCACTCTTGTGGTTATTATTTGGTGACTTATTTTTATTTTTATTTGCCGGGTGCATTTTTTCTTTATTCTTCCATTTTTCTTTCTTTTTTCCTCTCTATTTCTTTTTTTGGTAGTTGTTACCAAATTTTTTTTCTCCCTTTTCCTTATCCTTTTTATCTCTAATGACGGTGGAATGGATGCTCAATCTACAACAAGCTGTAAAGTGGAGACCAGTTGCACTATCATTCTGGGGGAGGGGGTAACAGAGGGAGATATGGGATACATGCTGGGAACAGGGGTGGAGGGAGGATAGCACTGGTGGTGGGAATGCCCCTCATTCATTGTCACTATGTACCATAAATGATGCAGTGAAAGATATGTAATGCACTTTGGTCACAATAAAAATTGTAAAAACAACAAAACAAAACAACTGCACGGGCCAGCGAGCAAGGGGACCCGTGTGTCACATGTTGTGTCACATCTTGCCATTAATTCTTAGTGTGGAGGATGTGGCACACCCTCACCATTACTGCAGGATTTTTACCCTCACTAAAAATGGCAAAATGCATTATGTGTTTAATATTGTTAAAATTATATGCTTTTGTTTATTTGTCTGTTTTGGCAGGTCACTGCGTGGTGTGGCTTTCTGACTCTTACAGTTTAAAACTTTTGGCTCTTTGTGTCAAAATTCTTTGCCACCCCTGTAATCTAGACAGAAGCTCCCACCCACTCTTTTTTTCTAACAGAACCATAGAACATTAATCATCTTGTTCTTGTATTTCTATGTCTTCCTACAAATTGAGAAAAAAAAAGTGGATGGTACTAGGGACAAAGTAGTCTCGTGAGCATTGAGTGGAAACAAAAATGATCAGACTTAAATATTCAACCCAAAGTCAATGACAATAAAATCAAGACACCCAAAATACACACAAGCTATACACAAGCTATACACAAAAGGGACTTGTTACACTAACAGTCCAGGAGGTATGGAATGTATGCTGGGAACAGGGGTGGAGGGAGGTCAACACTGGTTGTGGGAATTGTCCTAATTCATTGTCACTATATACCTTAAATATAACTGTGAAAGACATGTAATCCACATTGGTCTTAATAAAAATTATAAATAAAAGAATTAAAGCAGACATTCAAGGCAATGGAATAGACTCGAGAGCTCAGAAACACATCTTCACATATATAAATAGTTAAAGAAAAGCAAAGGAGGGATCAAGAGAATAAATGGAGAATTGGAAGTCTTTTAAATGAATGGTATTGGGAGAACTAGATAGTCACCTGAAACCATTTAATGAATCAAAAAAGTGAAAAGCAGGGGCCAAAGTGGTGGTGCAGCAGCAGGGCGTTTGCCTTATACATGGCTGACCCAGGACGGACCACAGTTTGATCCCCTAGCGTCCATATGGTTCCCAAGCCAGGAGTGATTTCTGAGCACAAAAACCAGGAGTAACCCCTGAATATCACTGGGTGTGACACCCCCCCCAAAAGAAAAGAAAAGAAAAGAAAAGAAAAGCAGAGCAACAGCATTGAACCTTCTCTCAAGTGAGGATGGGGAAGCCTCTATGAGGGAAGCGAGGCGACAGACCCCCAGAACTAAGCCCTCCAACAGGATCATTGCCAGCCTCTCCACTTCAGCTCAGCTTAGGCAGACTGGTGAGTCCAGGGAAGGAACCACTAGCCAGTCTCTCAGCCCACCAGGTGAGACTGAGCTGTCCAGGAGACCTTTCACAGCAGGTCCCCAATCCTCAGCACCAGCACTGAATTTTCTCTTAACTGGTGTCTTTATTCATCAGTCCTCATTTCCCAATTCTCGTGGGCACTAATGCCCATATGACTACAGTAATTAGTAATTATGTAATTAGTAAATATGACAACATAACGCTCATAATTTTAGATTGCTTCTAGAAAAGAAAATGGGATGCCCAATGTCTGCTGGGTAATATTCCATGATATATACTCCCTACAGTGCTCAATACCATATCAAGTAGATTTTTAGAATGCTCTATACACAATCCAATCTAATAGCCCTTCTCCAGTAAAGTATAGCTTATCCTCACCAAGCAGCATTGGTTCAGAAAAGGAGAACAACTTTTGCTGGCTTTAGTTTCTTTTCCCTTCTCATTCCCTCTCCATTTTTTAAAATTTATTATTTTTTTCTTTTTACTTTTTTAAGATCCCATTTCACCTGGGTCAGTTTTTCAGTGGTAACTCATGGATTGATCCTTAGAGTCTGGTGATGTATAAGCATGAGTGTATATGTTCTCCATATCATTGACTGTTTAATGTTCATCTGTAATAGATATAATATCAATTTCATGGTATAGTCTCACCATATAGTGCACAGTACCATATCACTTCAGTTTTTTTAAAATAATTTTTGTGACCAACATAAATTATAAGTCTTTCACAGTAATTTTTAAGGTACATAGTGACACTGAATCGGGGGCATTCCCACCACCAGTATTGTTCTCCCCTCCACCCCTGTTTCCAGCATCCCCCTTCTTTGCCCCTAGATTGCTAGTATGACTGGTCCCCTCTGTGTATGGCTTGTTGAAGATTGGGTATCAATTTTGTTGCCAATGATTTTGAGTTTGGTTTTTAAGTCTGATCATTTTTTTATTTCTACTCAATGTTCATACGACTGTTTGATTCTGGTACCATTCATTTTTCTCCCTCTATTTATGAGGTAGAACAAAACGATTTATGTGGTTCTGTTAGAAAATAAAGAAAGGAAGAAAAACAAAACAAAATATAAAAATAAAACAAAATAAACATACTAAAACCCAGGAGGCATCCATAAATATAAATTTAAAAGAAGAAAGGGAAAAATAAAAGAAAATCGTAGCTAAAAAAGCAAAAAAAAAAAAACCATCAAAAAACCAACAACACAACCAAATAGACAAAACAAAAAAGAAACAAAAAGAAAACAAAAAGAAACAAAAGATCAAAATAGCAAAAAAAGCACCACAGCAACAAATACAAAAACCAAACATTAATCACAAGACTGAAAGAAAAAGAATGAAAGAAAGAAAGGAAGGTAGGAAGAAAGAAAGAAAGAAAGGAAGGAAGGAAAAAAAGAAGGAAGGAAAAAAAGAAGGAAGGAAAAAAAGAAGGAAGGAAGGAAAAAAGGAAGACTGGTGTGACAGTTTTCTATTTGTGTTTTGTTTTGTTTTATTTGCGTAATCACAGTAAATATTAGGGAAATTAGAAAGAGATGTCCCTTGGCCTATAAGATATAGGGTTTCTCTGCCCTCAAAGCATACTGTCACGGGAATAACTAAAGGCTATACCCACTCATTTGCATACCTCAAGGAATTTTTATGTTGCCAGCAAACTTTCCTCTCAGTTGTGATTGATAGAATCAGGCCTCTAACTAGAGATCTTGATATTTGCACAAGTCATAGGATGAAGCCTAGGGTGGTGTCTTTCTTTATGGTTCTAGCATTTCTGTTCCATTACTGTTGTTGTAATCAGCCTTGTAATTGGTGGTCTTGGTTTTTGCACAGATCCTAGGATGAGCCTAGGATAGAGTCCTTCATTATGTTTCCAGAAGATCTGCTCTGTCACAGTTGTTAAAGTCAGACCTCTAGAATTAGAGATCTTGGTTATTATACAAATCCTAGCCTAAGCTAGTGTCTTTCCTTACTGGGTCCCAGATTAAGATCTTCCCAGTCATGTTTGTCAAGGTCAGTCTACTGTAGTTAGAAATCTTGTTTTTTTTGCACAGATTAAAGGATAACATGTCTTCTGATTTCATCTTACTGTTTGTTAGGTGATTAGATAGGACAACCTGCTCTTAGATCAATTGTTGCCATTTTCTCGTCAGGATGTCAAATCAAAATTGGCACAATTTGGTGCTAGAGTGGTATTAGGAATTTCCCAGGAATAGTTTGGTTCCTGGTGCTGTTGCAGAAAACTGTGTTCATTCTATGTCTGGGCTCTAGGGCACAGGATTAAATGGCTACTGTCTAATCACATGGAGTCTAAGTTAGGTCCACACGACATATATTCAGGGTGGGAGGTGCCTCTGTATTATAAAATATATGGGTTCTTATTCCTCGTAGCTAAGAGCTTGTTCTAAACATAAGATCCCCCCCCCCCCATTTAGTATGCTTATTGCAAGAAGAAATGTTGCTATCTTATATTGCTGGTGCATTTGGGGATGAGAGTTCAGGCTCCCTCATCTTTATGCCCTGGTTTTGACCTGATCTTTTATCCTGGGCAAGACGTTTTCTTGTAGATTTTCATACTAAGCAGAATCAAAACGGGTGAATATAAAGAGAAAAATAATATACTGTATTTATTCGAGTATAACGCAACCCATGTATAACACGCACCCCTAATTTTCGATTAAAAGTTGGTATAAAATTTTGTTTTACACCTAGCATTGTAATCGACATAAAAACATTGTTGAACACATGTAGCCATGATAAAAATCATTTATTGACAACATAAACTGGTATAAACACAATACTGAAATAAAATTATTGGTAACAATATTTATTTAAAATGCTTCAAAGTCAGATTCCTCATCAGATACACAAAAGAGTTGTTCCCATTCTTCTCGAGTTAATTTTTCATCAGTGTCCCAGTTGGCAGGAACATCAGTTTCTCCAGTTTTTTTTTTCGCTTTCTTCTGAGTCTGATTTCCACAGCAGGTCGTCTTCAGTATGGTCCATTTGATGCTGATACCTGTCTTCAAAAAACTTTTGATAATAATTTCTTTTGATATGTCTTCCCTTGATGTTTTAACCCAGGATGTCATGAGAGATGACCAGGTTTCTTGAGTTTTTTTTTTTTCTTGCCCTCGTGTACAGTGCGTGGCTGCAGCCCGGAAAAGGTGCAGTGCGAACTCACACTTCGCCTGTGCCCTCATTGGACCGGCCGCCACTGCCACCCCACCCCACCCCAACCCTTGTTTATAACGTGCACCCAAACTTTGATTTTTTTTGGTAGAAAAATTTGTGCTTTATACTCAAATAAATACGGTATATAATAGAAGAAATAAATTAAAAAATAATTGGAGAAAAATACAGTGATGTAAGAGGCTACCTTACATTTGGGCATAAGAAGATTCAGATGTATTATTATAGAGGCATTAAACATATAAAGGAAATATAGGCTTCCCTGTTGTCTTTTGAGATATTCTTATGGGGGGTAAAATCCAGGGCATATTTTCATCATACACCCTGGTCCTGTTGAGTTTGATAAATGATTTGCAGCAGAAGGGATTAGGCAGAGTACTTGAGCTGGGGATCCTTCTGGAGCTGAATCTGGTATAATGCAACAGTCCACATTTGGAGGGGGGTGAGAAAAAGGGTCACCCAGCATGAGTCAGTAGGAATATTGGTTGTAATTTCTTTCTGGGGCACGAGATGTGGGTCTGAGAGCAGGTGGTTGGTCTCAATGTCTAATGAGTTAAGAACTGAGGGTGAAGAGTTATAAATAAGGAGGGATATAGAATCATGATGGGGGGGTGTGTGAAAGAATAGAAGAATTTCTGAAGGAGGGAGGATAGAATCTATATAGGGGCTATAATACACCTCAGGCATGGATTGTTTACAATTTAGGTTTGGCACTCAGAGGGGAGTTTACTGTCTATAAACTCATGTCCACATAAATACAGACATTAGTGATTTATTCTTAAGTTGTTAGAGGTCTGAACTTCATAGGATGGGTCTGAATTTGAAAGAAATAATTGAATTAAGTAAAGGTAAATAATTAATTTAGATGTAGATTAGGAGAAAAAGGCAGAACAAAAGATAAAAGAAAAATGAGCAGATACAGTAGAAATAAGTTAAAATTAAAAAAATGGTTGTGTCAGACTTGAAAGGTTTTCCAATTTCTAGGCACTTCATCACTGACAAGGGTGGGCCTTACTTAATGAAGGTTTCAGGGTTAGATAGTGGCTGGAGCATTTTAGGATACACATAGTTTTTGCATCTTTGCATCTAGAGTACTAAGCAATGTGGTAGTGCACACAATAAGAGGTGGCAACCTTTTGTAGTATTGTCCATTGCATCTTAGGTATTGTGGTTCTATTCTTAAAGAGAAACTGACAGCTCCATCACTTCATTTTTTAAACTTGAAAACTGATTATTTTTAAGAATCCTCTATACACAACTTAATCTATAAAGGCTTTCTCCAATTTGTTCACCCTCACCGACCACAACTACCCTAGGAAAGAAAATAGGAAAAAATCAGACTAGCCAGCTTTACTGATTTTTACCACCTTCTTTCTTTTTTTATTCCCATTAAATGTTCTGTCCCATATCCCCTGGGTCAACTTTTCAAATGTAATCCATGGATCAATCCTCTGCAACTGCCAATGTATGCGTAGGAGTGCATGTGTTCACCATACCAATGTCATTATAATGTCCGTCTATAATAAATATAATTCTATGTTCTATAGTGTTCTCCCCCGATCATAGATAATCCCTCCTTTCCTCCCCTTTGCTCACAACCTTAGAAACTCTTTTCTAGCTTTTCATGTTATTTCTCCACATTTAAACTTTTTCACTGTCAGTCCTTAACTCCTAACAAGGCAGAACATTCTCCCCACCCCAGCTAATTGCCAGCCAGCTCCCAAAGTGAAAAGATAGATTCTCAACATGAAAAGAAATCGACACTCAGCTGCTATTGACTTGCTCTCTCTGGCCCTCTTCCTTCACCTCCCTTCACAGTGAACATTTACTTGCTACCAGATTCGAGGGCTGAGAAGTCTCCTGCTTGAGGATTCTTCTTAATATATGACTGCTGGGAGACATCTTCCCTAGATTCCACAAAACCAAATCACAGGCTGAAGCTATGCTTCGGATCTTACCCCTTCCCCACCTATTTCAAAAAATTTAAAGAGGACATACAAATCTCCTTAGAATATCTCTTTTGATACATTCCTTTAATAGCCCTAATCATTATTGAATGTCTTCCAATGTAATGGCAATTTCTCTCATCCTCAGTACCTATTTAGCATGAAATTTTAGTAGACATGTCTTTGTTTACATGTCATGTAAAAATAAAGGTTACTGGTGTTGGTTGGTCTTGATACCTCAGTCCCCACATGCACCAGTAATACCTTGTGGCATTGCTTCTTTTTGCATAGGCACATTAAAATGGGAAAAGTGTACATATACAAACAAGTTCTTATCTGATTGCATTCTTTTTTTTCTGGCCACACCCGTTTGATGCTCAGGGGTTACTCCTGGCTAAGCGCTCAGAAATCACCCCTGGCTTGGGGGGACCATATGGGACGCCAGGGGATTGAACCACTGTCATTCCTTGTCTAGTGCTTGCAAGGCAGACACCTTACCTCTAGCGCCACCTTGCCAGCCCCCCAAATTTTTTAAACTTTTTTTTGGTTTTTTTTGGGGGGGCACCCCCATTTTGACGCTCAAGGGTTACTCCTGGCTATGCTCTCAAAAATCGCTCCTGACTTGGGAGGACAAAATGAGACGCCAGGGGATCAAAATGTGGTCCATCCTACACTAGTGCTTGCAAGGCTAGCTTACCTCTAGAGCCACCTTCTCGGCCCCACAAGTTCTTATCTAATAGATATAGGACCACAACATTTTATACTGCAGTGAGATGTTGGCATTGTGACTTGGCTTAGACTTCTGTTTATTGGAGATTGACCATTCACCCCTGAACCATGGATACAATATACAGAAAGAAACAGGGTCTCCTACACCATCACCAGAAAGAAAAATTCTAACAAGGAAGGCTTTACCACCACCATGATACTGGCTTATTCCAGAGGTGGTTTTTATGGCATCCTGACAACTTTAGGAACAGCAATAGTCTGCTTTCAGGGCAGAATTCTCTGCAATGCTATCTAATGGTGAGAAGAAGCCAGAAGATGCTACACACCACCTAGATTTCAATATAGGACTTGTACAGAAACCAGGGTCTATAACTACAAAAACCTTACATCAACAACTGTGATGGCAAAGAGCTCTTTCTGGACAGAGAATGACTAAAGGGTTGGACAACACAATATGCCTGGAGCCCAGAGTTGGTCTTATGCCCAAATATTCTAGGGGTCAGTTCTTCCTTTTTTTAGGTCAAAGGTTTTTGCTTCCAATTTCCTCCATATTTTTCTGTGCCTAAGTAAAGTACAGTAGTGCCATAAACACACATCAGTTTTTAGAGTATTTTATAACTTAAAAAAAGAGCATATTAAACCTTTTGCTTTTGTATTAATGATGTTTTTGGTGATAGAGCAATTTTTTTTACTATAACTGCTAATGAACTCTCCTCTTCTTTCTCGAATTCTTTTTTTTAGATTTTCTAATTTCCTTCTATTTTTAATAACTTTGTTTTCTGTTGTCCTGAAACAAATGTATTATGGTTAGTTATGTCAACTATGTGATACATTTTAGATACATAAATTTATTATTATCATAAAAAATTAAAAGCAGGAATACTCTCCAATATCATGTTCCAAAGCTAATTGAAATAGATTAAAGACTTGAATATCAAACCTGAAAGCATAAAATATATTTATGAAAACACAAAGTACTCTATTATAGATTTACTTGGGATAGTCAAGGTTTGTACTTTGAAGCTAAGGAAAACAAAAGCAAAAATAAGCTACTGGGATTATGTTAATGTAAAACTCTCTTGCATTGTGAAAGAAATTATTATTAAAAATTCATCCCAGTAAGTGGATGAAAACATTCATATATGAGACATAAGAAAATGGATAATGATCAAGATATATTAGAAGCTCACAAAACTCAATAGCAATATCAACAAAATGTAAAAATAAGGAAATAAACTAAACTAACTACACGAAGGATGCCATACAGATGACTAAAGAGCCACAGGAAAAAATGCTAGTAATTCCCAATTGCCAGGGAAATTCATGTCCAAGAAATAAGGAAATGATATTCTCACACCAGTGAGAATGGCCTATACCTAAGAGTCCAAAGAAACAAACCCTGGTCTCCTCTTTAAGATGGGAACTTGAATTGAAAAAGCCTCTAAGGAAAACAACATAGAAAATTATAATATATATATATATATATATATATATATATATATATAAACAAGATCCAAAATAAACAAGATACTTTATTAGTATCTATGTAATTATATTAATGGGCCAATACTTACAAATGGGCCAGAAAGATACTACTGGAAGTATATGGGATGCCGGGATTCAAACCACCATTCTTCCTGGATCCTCTGAGTGTGAAGGAAATGCCCTAAGCGCTGTGTTATCTCTTGGGCTCCAAAGTATACAATTTAAAAAACATACAAAATTGATATTCCTGGGGCCAAAGAGAGAACAGTGGGCGTGGCACTTGCCTTCCTGGTGGACAGTCAATTCCTGCCACTGCATAAGGTCTTTTGAGTGTTGCCAGGAGTAATCTCTGATGAGCAGATTTAGGAGTAAGCCCCGTGCACCACCAATGTGTGTTGTGTGTGTATGTGTGTATACTATGTATAGTCTTATAAACGAACATTATCTCGAATTTTCCAAAATGGCTGCAGGCTTATCGAAAGACTTCAACAATATAATATTATGAATAATCATTACGAGCACAATCTGACATAACTTTCTATCACTTGAAGCTATCACATTTTAACTTCTAGTAGCCAGCTTACCTTTGAGTTCAACTTAAGAAAATTCATTTTAAATCTTCTTAATCAACAGAGGGAATTCATTTATGAAATAGAAAAACTCAGACTTGGTACCAGATAGAACTGATGCTCAATTATTATCATTTGGATATTTTTTCTCTCCATACCTCTACTTTTAATTAAAATTCCTAAGCTTTAATTTTTTAGATAATCATCATTACTTACTGGCACAAATTAAGTCAGTCTTGAATTGGTCACAGAACTAGAGGGATGGGACTTATTTGGCCAAACTAGATTCTGTGTTCCTCCTGCAAGACTACAGAGGAGATCAGTTTAGTTCAAAATACATTGACAGGGTTTGAGATATTGCAAAGAAAAGTTATGAAGCAGTACCTGAAAGAGCTAAGGTTTATATTTATACTTCATAGTTTGCAAATATAAATGTGTTATCATGAAAATACCAGGAAGGGTGAGCTCAAGACTTTATATGGAAATTATTATAACTGTTCAGTCACATAAGAAAAGGAAAAATGTATTTTGCATGTCTGTGTTAAATTATGAATATTCATTTGGCTATAGCTCTTTTTTTAAAGTATACTTTGAAGGAACACTGATCTGTGAGAATCAGTGCTTTGTTTCAAAAGTACTGCAGTTATCAGACCCTAAACCCACCTCAAAGTTTCCACATCATCCACCAAAGTCCAATAAACTCTTTCCAGCAATCTGCTTGAATGGGACATTACAGTGATGTGCTCAGAGTCTATTGGTTTATTTTCATTGGAAACAGTCTCTTCTCTTGCTTTATTTCTTTATATTCTGCAGACTAGTAAGATGATCAATATCTGAAGAAACAGGCAGGAATGTTTAAAAGAATTAGTAAGGGTATAAAGTATCTTAAGGACCCCAAAGACAAAATAGGGTTGAATCTGATAACTTTCCTGACTACATTTGTTTTTATCCCTGATTTTTTCCCTAATAATACCTTTATTTAAGCACCATGATTACAAACATGTTTGTACTTGGATCTCAGTCATAAAAAGTACAACTTCCCTTCAACAATGCAACCTTCCTGCCACCAATGCCACCCATCTCCTTCCTCCCCCACTCCCTGCTTTATTTGAGACAGGCATTTTATTTCTCTCACTCACTACTACTGTTATGATAGTTATTAGTGTAGTTATTTCTCTAACTGAAATCACCACTCTTTGTGGTAAGCTTCATCTCGTGGCAGGACCAGCCCTCAATTATATTGTCTCTGGGTATTATTACTGTCTTCTTTTGTTCTTAAATCTCATAGAAGAGTGAGACTATTCTGTGGCTATATCTCTCCATCTGACTTATTTCACTTAGCATAATAGTTTTCATGTCCATCCATGTACAGGAAAATTTCATGACTTCATTTTTCATAATGGCTGTATAATATTCCATTATGTATATGTATCATAGTTTCTTTAGCTACGCATCTGTTGTCAGGCATCTGGATTTTTTTCAGTGTTGCAATGAAAATAGGCATGCAGAAGGCAATTTTGTATTGTGTTTTTGTGTTCCTAGGGTATATTCTTAGGAATGATCCCTGATTTATTATTATTTTTGATGATTTATTTATTTGATTTGTTATTATTATTATTTATTATATATTATGTATGATTTTTCTTATTTATTTAGGAAGCTGAACTCAGGTGTGGCCCCCAAATAAATAAAGTTGGGGAAGAGAGGAGGAAATTTTGGAAACATGCATGTGGTAGTTCAGTTTGCTTCTTCAAAGATGGGAATGAGAAAAGCTCAGAAAGATGAAGAAATCATTTGCAAAAACCTCTGTAAAGAATGGGCCAGGTAATTTTTCAGATTACCTCATAAATCCTCAGATTATGAGCTATTATGGGACCCTTCAACATTGCCTGGGAAACAATTGAAAATGGAAACACATTACTATTTTCTTCTCTTGGTGTTTGAAGAAATTTGTAATTTGTGCATACATTTTATAAATATCAAATGAACAAAAAAATCATCTGTCTTCTAGGTCAGTAAAACTATCAGTGAGTCCATAAGAAATTGAGTCTAAAAATACACTTAGAATTTCCAAAAATTGTTGATAAAAAATTTATATAGAGAAACTTTAGAGCTTTAACAGAGTTAAAACATACTTGGCATTGTAAGTCAAGAACTCATTATCAATTATCTTGCAGTCTATGTTTAAGAGAGAGAGAGAGTATACAATGATAGTTTAGTAGCCCAGATCTCCAATGTACCTCATTTAAAGTCATTAGTTCTAAAAAAATTGTTTTCTTGTGCAGTTTTCAAATATTGCATTTTAAAAAGGGACAGATGCAGTGTCTGTGAATCTGTATCATTTCTGTGCCAGAACTGACATTTCAAGTTGTTTTTTCCACTAATTTGCTTCTGACAATGAAGGGTCAAATTTATTCTTTCATTTCAGTGAAAGACTGTGTCAGCTTACAGGCACAAAATATGGTTCCAATAATTAGCAAACTAGATCCAAAGGCAAAGTGTATTTACAAAGAAATCAGATGATAATGAACAAAGCTAAAAGCCTTGGGCAAACACATTTGAATGGTTGGATGGCACTGGTCTCAGCTAACTGATTGCATTTTATAACCACAGTCTAATAAGTAAATTTACCTTGAAGGATTGCCCACATTCCTGCCTATGGATTTCCTAGTAATAGTAGAAATAATGGCACATTTTACATTCTGGAATTTATTATAAAATACAATTTACTTATAATATTGAGCCAGGTCCTCCAAGGTATAATAGTACAATCTAAGTTGACTCTGAGGAGGGAAGCAGCAACAGGAACGCTTTTGTGATGAACTTAGAATAGTAACTACACTTTACTGTTTCACATTTTCAGTTGAATGCAGTGGAGCCTGGAACAGGTGAGGCCTTGAAATTTGAGTTCTGGGACTACCATTGTAATTTGTGCATGCACCCTACAGTGAAAATGCAATGGGATTTAGGTTCAAGGTAAGAAGACAGAGAAGACACAAAATCTAGTTCATTTTCTAATGGGAGGACATTATTCATTCTCCATAATTTCTGACATGCTTCATCATTTCAGCTCTGAAAAGTTCTGCTTTGATATATATCAAATATATATATATATATATATATATATATTTGTTCCAAACAATCTTATATACCTTACAAAAAGAAGATAGAAAGTAGAGATGAAAGCAGAAATAGAATGGAATAAGATGATGAAGCAAAGTTAAGAATGGGATGGTGCTACGAGCAAAATAATAAAGTATAATGATTACCTCCTAGTTCCTCATCTCCTAGTTCATATAATTCAAACCCATAGAAATTTCCAGTTACCACTCTTTATATTGTCTATTCTACAGTCTTTGACAAACTTCTATTATGTACGTAAGTTTATTACACTCTTGTCTCTTGTCTATGGATATATATATATAGATAAATATATACATATATATTTCACTTCTCATTTTCTAAGTGACTGACTATAATTGGAATAAAACAACACAAGATTTTATTTTACTACCAATACAGAGAGAAGGGAATAGGAAGAGAAGAAAAGAAAGAGGAAGGAAGAAAGAGAACTATTTCAAGATGAAACATGTCTGACTTAAATATGACTCATGGAGTACTGTGTTGGTAGCTTCTCAATTAAACATTAAATAAACATAGTATTATTAGGTACTAAAACCTTGAAAATGGAAATGCTTATAAAATTATAGAAAATAATCAAAAACAGTGTGTCATATAAAGGAAATATATGCAGAAAAACATTTCCATGAAGGTCAAGGAAATAAAATTAGTTAAAACTCTGGTTGTGTTGGTTTTGATAGTACTAAAGGCAGCTTTCAAATCTTTTGATTTTATTTTTTATTTTGGGTTATTTTTTAAAAGTAGTATTTTATTTAAACACCTTGATTGCAAACATAATTGTGGTTGGGTTTTTGTCATGTAAAGAACACGTCCCATCACCACCAGTGCAACATTGTCATCACCAATGTCCCAAATCTTCCTCCTCCATATCCAATCCCCACTTAGACAGACTTTCCATTTCCCTCATACATTTTCATTATTAGGATAGTTCTCAATGTAGTTATTTCTCTAACTACACTCATCATTCTTTGTGGTGAGTTTTATGAGGTGAGCTGAAACTTCTAGCCTTCCTCCTTTTTGTCTCTGAAAATTATTGCAAGATTGTTTTTCATTTTTATTAAAACCCATAGATGAGGGAGATCATCTGCGTCTTTCTCACTCTCTCTGACTTATTTCATTCAGCACAATAGATTCCATGTATAGGAAATTTCATGACTTCATCTTTCCTAACATCTGCATAATATTCTCATGTGTATATGTACCACAGTTTCTTTAGGCATTCATCTGCTGAAGGGCATCTTGGTTGTTTCCAGAGACGTGCTATGGTAAATAGTGCTGCAATGAATATAGGTGTAAGGAAGGGATTTTTGTATTGTATTTTTGTGTTCCTAGGGTATATTTCTAGGAGTGATATAGCTGTATCATATAAGAGCTCAATTTTAACTTTTTGGAGGAATCTCCATATCGCTATCCATAAAGGTTGCACTAGACGGCATTCCCACCAGAGTTCTCTTCTCTCCACATCCCTGCCAACACTGCTTGTTCTCATTATTTGTGATGTGTGCCAATCTCTGTGGTGTGAGGTGGTACCTCATAGTTGTTTTGATTTGCATCTCCCTGATCATTCATGATGTGGAGCACTTTTTCATGTGCCTTTTGACTATTTGTATATATTTTTAAAATCAAATTGTCAATTTCTTCTCCCCATCTTTAGATGGGATTAGATTTTTTTCTTTTAAAGTTCTGTCAGTGACTTGTATATTTTGGATATTAGCCCCTTATATGATGGGTATTGAGTAAATAGTTTCTCCCATTCAGTGGGCGGTTCTTGTATCCTGGGCATTATGTCCTTTGAGGTGCAGAGCTTCTCAGCTTAATATATTCCCATTGTTAATCTCTGCTTTCACTTGTTTGGAGAGTTCCATTTCCTATTTGAAGATGCCTTTAGTCTCAATGTCATGGAGTGTTTTACCTTATGGGATCAGGTCTGATATCGAGGTCTTTAATTCATTTGGATTTTACCTTTGTATATGATGTTAGCTGGGGGTCTAAAGTTCAATTTTTTGCAAGTGGCTAGTCAGTTGTGCCAACACCACTTGTTAAAGAGACTTTATTTTCTCCATTTAGGATTTCTTGCTCCTTTATCAAACATTGAGTCATGAGATGTCTGCGGAACATTCTCTGAGTACTCAAACCTATTCCACTGATCTGAGGTCCTGTCTTTATTCCAATACCATACTGTTTTGGTAACTATTGCTTTGTAATACAGTTTAAAGTTGGGGAAAGTAATGCCTCCCATATTTTTCCCAATGATTACTTTAGCTATTCGAGGGTATTTATTGTTACAAATGTGTTTAATTCAACAGTGTTTAATCCACTTCTTTGAAGAATGTGATGGGTATATTTAGAGGGATCGTATTATACCTGTACAATGCTTTGGGGAGTATTGCCATTATAATGATGTTAATCCTGCCAATCCATGAGCAGGGTATATGTTTACATTTCTTTATGTCCTCTCTTTTCCTTGGAGCAGTGTTTTACAATTTTCTCTTTATAGGTCCTTCACATCTTTAGTCAAGTTGACTCAAAGATATTTAAGGTTGTGTGGCGCTAATGTGATTGGGGTTGTTCCTTTTATTGTCCCCCAATTCATAATACAGATCAGGCAAAGGGTCTGTGTTTAGGTGTATATGGGGTGCATTTACTGTGCCTCCTCTTTCTATACAGTCAGGGTAAAGAACACAGCCTGTGGTAAGAATTGGGAGGCCTTATCTTTTCTTTTCTTTGATATATATCAATGATATATATATGTATATATATACAAAAAATACTTCACCAGGACAATATTCCCATGACCAATATTCCAAGTGTCCGTACTCACGTCCCCACACAGTACTGTACTCTAGACAGGTTTTCTACTTCCCTCATTCAGTCACATTTTGTTACGATAGTTCTCAGTGTAATTATTTCTGTGACTGCACTAAATGATCCCTGTGGTGAACTTCATGTTAGGAGCTGGACCCTCTAGTCTTCCTTTATTTTGTCTCTGAGAATCATTACACAAATGTTTTTCATTTTTCTCAAAACCCATAGATGAGTGAGACCATTCTGCTTTTATCTCCTCCCTCTGACTTATTTCACTCAGGCTAATAGATTCCATATACATCTATGTATAGGAACATTTCATGACTTCATCTCTTCTGATGGCTGCATAGTATTTCATTGTGTATATGTACCATAGTTTCTTTAACCATTTATCTATTGAGGGGCATCTAGGCTGTTTCCAGAGTCTGGCTACTGTAAACAACGCTGCAATGAATATAGGTATGAGAAAAGGATTTTTGTATTGTATTTTTGTGTTCCTAGTATATATCCCTAGGAGTGGTATAGCTGGATCGTATGGGAACTCAACTTCCAGCTTTTGAAGAAATATCCATATTGCCTTCCACAAAAATTGGACCAGATGGCATTCCCACCAGCAGGAATAAGAGTTCCTTTCTCTCCACATGCCCGCCAGCACTGTGTGTTCTCATTCTTTTTGATGTGTAGGAATATATTAAGCTGAGAAGCTTCTGCACCTCAGAGGAAATAGTGCCCAGAATACAAGAGCCACCCACTGAGTGGGAAAAAGTATTCACCCAATATCATCAGATAAGGGGTTAATATCCAAAATATATAAGGCAATGACAGAACTTTACAAGAAAAAAACATCTAACTCCATCAAAAAATGGAAAGAAATGAACAGACACTTTGACAAAAAAAAAAAAAAAACAACGATATACAAATGGCTAAAAGACACATGAAAAAATGCTCCACATCACTAATCATCAGGGAGATGCAAATCAAAACAAGTATGAGTTACCATCTCACCTACAGAGATTGGGGTTGTTTCCTTAATGTCCATTTCTTCCATATTATTATTGGTGTAAAAAAGGCCATTGATTCTTGTGTGTTAATTTTGTAGCCTGCCACATTGCAACATTGTCTCTAGAAGCTTTTTGGTATTTAGGGTTTTCTAAGTAGAGTATCATGCCATCTGCAAACAGTGAGAGCTTGTCTTCTTACTTTCCTATCTGGATTCCCTTGATGTCCTTTTCTTGCCTGACCTCTATATCAAGGACTTTCAGAACTGTGCTGAATAAGAGTGGTGAGAGAGGACAACCTTGTCTTGTGCCAGAATTTAGAGGAAAAGCTTTTAATTTTTTGCCATTGAGCATAATATTTGCCATTGCCTTGTAGTAGATGGCATTAACTATATTGAGAAAGTTTCCTTTCATTCCCAGCTTACTGAGAGTTTGTTTCAAAAATTCGTGTTGGACCGTATCAAATGCTTTCTCTGCACCTATTGATATGATCGCATTATTTTTATTTTTCTTGTTGATGTTGTATATTATGTTGATAGAGTTACGAATGTTGAACCATCCTTGCATTTCTGGGATGAAACCTACTTGATCGTAGTGGATGATGATGATCTTCTTCTTCTTCTTCTTCTTCTTCTTCTTCTTCTTCTTCTTCTTCTTCTTCTTCTTCTTCTTCTTCTTCTTCTTCTTCTTCTTCTTCTTCGGGGGGTCACATGCAGCAGTGCTCAGGGGTTACTTCTGACTCTATGATCAAAAATAGCCCCTGGCAGGCACGGGGGACCATATGGGATGCTGGGATTCGAACCACCATCCTTCTGCCTGGAAGGCTGACACCTTACCTCCGGGCCATCTCTCTGGCCCCGGATCATCTTCTTAATGAGGCATTGAATCCTATTTGCCAGGATTTTGTTGAGGATCTCTGCATCTGTGTTCATCAGGGATATTGGTCTGTACTTTTCTTTTTTGGTAGCATCTCTGTCTGGTTTCAATATCAAGGTGATGTTGGCTTCATAAAAGCTATTTGGAAGTGCTTCCGTTTTTTTGATTTCATGAAAGATTCTTGCCAGGATTGATAGTAGTTCCTCTTGAAAAGTTTGAAAGAATTTATTAGTGAATCTATCTGGGCCTGGACTTTTGTTTTGGGGCAGACATTTGATTACTGTTTTAAATTACTCAATAGTGATGGGGTGTTTAGATATGCTACATCTTCTTTACTCAACCATGGAAGGTTATAAGAGTCCAAGAATTATCCATTTCTTCCAGATTGTTATTTTTAGTGGAATAGAGTTTCTCAAAGTTGTTTCTAATTACCCTTTGAATCTCTGCAATATTGGTAGTGATCTCCCCCTTTTTATTTCTAATACAAGTTATCAAGTTTCTCTCTCTCTCTCTTCCTTGTTAGTTTTGCCAATGGTTTATCAATCTTGTTTACTTTTTCGAAGAACTAACTTCTGCTTTCATTGATCTTTTGGATTGTTTTTTGGGTTTCCACTTTGTTTATTTCTGCTCTCATCTTTGTTATTTTCTTCTGTCTCCTTATTTTTGATTCCTTTTGTCGAGCACTTTCTAATTCTATGAGCTTCATCATTACGCTATTCAGGTATGCCCCTTCTTCCTTCCTGATGTGTGCTTGCAAAGCTATAAATTTTCCTCTCAGGACCACTTTTGCTGTGCCCCATAGGTTCTGATAGTTTGTGTCTTTATTATCATTTGTTCCCGAAAAGTTTTGATTTCCTCTTTGATTTAATCTCGGACCCACTAGTTGTTTAGTATTAGGTTGTTTAATTTCCAGGTCATAAAGTTTTTCTTCTGTGTCCCTTTGTAGTTCACATCTAATTTCAGAGCCTTGTGGTCAATGAAGATAGCCTGCAACATTTCTATCCTCTTGATATTATGGAGGTATGTTTTATGTGCCAGCATGTAATCTATCCTGGAGAATGACCCATGGACATTGGAGAAGAATGTGTATCCAGGTTTCTGGGGGTGGAATGTCATATATATGTGTGTAAACCCGAAACAGCATTTATAATTATACACCCAATAAAATAGAAAGAAAAACCACTCATGATTCTGAAACTATGCTTCAGGAAATCCCAGAGACTAACTCTGTAAAGACAGGAACACAGTGACTAGCACAGAAACATTTATACGATCAAGAATAACATTTCCCATTACATGATTTATTTCACCATGTAATAGCAGGTACTGGTGGTTTCATATATAACTTATAAGATCAAGATCCTGGGCTAGGGAGATAGTTCAAGTATTAAAGTACAGGCCTATTGTGTATGAGGCCCTGAGTTTGAGCCCTAGTACAGCATGGCCTCCTGAGCACTGGGTATGGGCTTTGTGGCATCTGATCATCACCTTGCATGGCCCCCAAACTCCATCTTCCAGAATGAACACTACTGAGAACACTATTGGGGATGGCCCCAAGCTATTAGTTCTCTTTCTTCCATTTCACTTTTTCACTTTTCAGGTCTAGTATATTTTTGTTGGGTTTTAGCCTGGTTGACCTATCAAGTGTTGACATGGCCGTGTTGAGATCTTCCACAATTATTGTGTTGTTATTGATATTCTTTTTCAGATTTGTCAACAATTGTATTAAATATTTTGTTGGCCCCTCATTTGGTATATATATGTTTAGGAAAGTGATTTTTTTCCTGCTGTACATATCTCTTGATTAATACAAAATGTCCATCTTTGTCCCTTACAGCTTTCTTGAGTATAAAGTTTGCATCATCTGATATTAGTATGGCCACTCCAGTTTTTTTTTTTTTTTGGTGATGTTTGCTTGAATGATTTTCCTCCAGCCTTTTATTTTGAGTCTATTTTTGTTCTGACTAGTAAGGTATATTTCTTGTAGGCAGCAGAAAGTTGGATTGAGTTTTTTGATCCATTTAGCCACTCTGTGTCTCTTAACTGGTGCATTTCATGCATTGATAGTGAGAAAGATAATTGTCATGGGATTTACTGCCATCTTTGTGTATCTGTTGGTCAATCTTGTTTTAAAGTAGATCTTTCCGTTTTTCTTTTAAGGCTGGTTTTGAGTCAATAAAGTTTCTGAGCTGTTTATCTGTGAAGCCTTCAATCCTGAAAGTAATTTTTGCTGGGTGCAGTATTCTAGGTGAAGCATTTATTTCATTGAGTTTTTTCACTATGCCCCACCACTGCCTTCTCACCTTTAGTGTTTCTTGTGACAGATCAGCTGCAAATCTCAAGGATGCTCCCTTGAATGTAATTTCCTTTTTTGATCTTGCTGCTTTCAGTATTCTCTCTCTGTCTGTGGGATTCGTCATTGTGACTAGGATGTGTCTTGGGGTGTTTTTTCCTGGGGCCTCTTTTATTTGGTACTCTTCGGGCATGCACTATTAGCTCTGGTAGTTTCTCTTTAATGATATTCCTGATCATAGATTTTCCTGGAAATTTTCTTCCTGGGTCTTTGGGACTCCAATGATTCTTAAGTTGTTTCTGTTGAGCTTATCAAAGACTTCTATTTTTATCTGTTCACCTCTTTGACTAATTTTTCCAGTGTCTGATCATTTGCTTTAAGGCTTTTCCCCAGTCTATTCTGCTGTATGGAGTTGTTAAGCATCACATCTTTCAGCTCACTAATTCTATCCTCATCTGTTGATACCTTTCTCGAGAGATTTTCCATTGAGTTTTCCATTTCATTTACTGAGTTTTTTCAGACCTGTTATTTCTGTTTGGAGTTTTCTAATTTCTGTCTTCATATTTTCTTGGTTTTTATTAGTCTTCTGTTAGACTCGATTATGCTTTCTTTGAGTTCTGTGAACATCCTCCATATTTCTTCTCTAAACTCCATATCTGAGAGAATAACTAGGTCATTGGACGTTTTCAGGTCATCAGACTTGCCATCTTCATTCTCTTTGCTTGATGCTGGCCTGCATTGTTTCCCCATTGTCACACTTGTATTGTGGGTTTTTCTACTATTCATTGGCAAGTCCACTAGTAGGAATGCTGAAGAAATCCAATCTCAGGCCTCTTGGAACAGCAAGACCCAAGATGACTGCAGTGTGCTTCAGATACCCAGCAGAAATCAGCAGGAATCAGTCTGTGGATGGTTCGACTCATCGCTAAAGCAGGTAAGTCTGCCAGTAGGAATGCTGAGGAAATCCAATCTCAGGCAGCTGGGAACAGCAAGGCCCAAAATGACTGCCGTACTCTTCTGACTGGATCATTTTTTTTAATGAAAATTAAGCATATTAGAGAAAAATGTTCATCATTAAATAATGACACATTTCAAATTTATATCATTGTATATTTCATTTGAATACTTGACACATAAATATCTGTCCTCTGGATTTTGATCTCAGGTATTTCACAGAGTATGAATTAATTTGTTGCTTCAATACTTGTATGTATGCCAATGACTTCTCATCCAACAATTGATCACTTTTGAGCGAAGACGCCTTAGTCAATAGAGGTGATGAAAGTGGGGTGTTGTCACCTGACTTTTCAATTTTAAATTAAAATTCTAATTTTCAAATAATTATTGAGTAGGATGCCATTAATTTCCTTAATGTTCTGGTGGTTACTTTATGATAGGGTGAACTGTAGAACCTAACACACCCTAGCAATGTTCTTGGCTCAGCATTGTGGGCCTAACAACCTGGCACTTGGGCCTGGAGAATTGATACTGTCCAAATCTAGCTGTGCTAGGACCTCTGGGACTACTACTTCCCAGCCTTTCCTGAGATCCAAATGGCTCAAAGGAACCAACTTGGAACTTTAAGCTACCTCAGTGTTCTAGGATTTTAGACTTTATCTGTGTTTGGCTTTCTTGCCACTCATGAAATATGCTTTCCAGTAAATATGTCTCAGTGAAATCTGAAACATCATAAAAATGAAAGATAACCAAATCTGATTCAAGTCCCATTGAAACTACATTCTTCAATGAATTTCCTTGTCACTAACTCTAATATGAACACAGAAAACTTTTTTCAAATTGGAAATATGTGGACATTAAGATGGTAATGTGAGTTACCTCTCAATAAAGACATTTAGTAAGAGAGGTTTTTTTTAACAACCTTAATAAAGAATTTTAAATACTTGGAAATGGCCATTCCCATAAATGATGAGTATTTTGGGATTCTCCCAATCACTCTTCCATTGGTTGCTCTTTAAGGATGACTGGAGCTATGTGTGTACTTGGTTGCCTTTTACTAGAAAGTACATGATTCATGGTCAAACTGCCTGATTTGCATTTAATGTATGGTACAGTCTGGGGATCCAACCTTCATGCCTGTTAGACTCTGTGTTACTCACAGCCCATCCAGCCTTCTTATTTCATCCCAGTTAATTATAGCTGAACTCAGTGAACTTATTTAGAGTGTATGTAAGTTAATTTATATTATTTTCCATAATAATTTAGTTAAAATGAACAGGGGGTTCTTAAAATGACAGAACAAAACCTGGAAGATAGCTCAGAGGGCTGAGAGCATATTTTGCAGGCAGAAGGCCAAGGTTTAATCCCTGTTTAGGAAGGGTCCTCTGAGCATTGCTAGCAATAAACCCTGAGGACTACATTAGGTATATAAGCCCCTGCCCACCTGCCTTATGACCCCCAGATTGGGTTATGACCCCCAATCTAAAAGCAATTTTTAGTAGGCTATATAAATCTAGGGGAAAGGTGTTTATACTCTATTGTGTAAGCATGTGTGATTGCATTGTTGTGAATATGTGCATAATTTTACATGATGGAAAACAAGTTTGTTGGCCCCAAGGGTGACTTGAAAGAACTTTAATTTTATTTTTCCCATCAAAGTGTTTTCTATATTTTTAATGCATAATATATATTTTCCTAGTCTTATAAGAAATTCTAATCAAGTGCAGCCTTCTGAATTAGCTCATCTTAGATCCAACTAGATCAACTCTAAGATTCACAAATATATTATCAGCATTCTGGGACCTTCACCAATAAGATATTAAGGATACTGAGACATTTTTTAACCGGGAACTCATTTCTCTTTATCCTAAAATCATTAAGTAGACTTTATTATCTTAGACTTAAGATAGACTTTATAGACATAAGTAAACTTTATAGACTTAAGTAGATTTTATTATCTTTATCATCTTATATTTGTAGGTATCTTTATACAATTTTAATCTAGAGTTGTAAAATAAATTATGAAATTTGGATGCTAGTTGACTTAATCATGCTGGGTGACTTGTGTGAAGATTTAATTTTTCTCATCTTGCTCTGCAACCTTTTCCCGCTAAAGGCTGACAATCCCTGGAAATCACTACCACATTATTGTTTTCTCTGTTCTTTTTCATTTTCTTCCTTCTCTTCCCAGTTACCACAATACAAAGCATGTTTATTTTGCTTATCCCCTTCCTCCAACATGCTATTCATAGGGAAATTAAAGCCCAGAACATAGATGATTTCCAAGGAGTTTGGGCTATTTGTCCTCAACATGAACCTTTCTTCTGGCAAGCTAGCACAGAGATCTAGCCTGATAGGAAGAATGTGAAGGAAAATGCACAGAAGAATGAAGTATGAGTTGACCTGACAATAAAAACCTAAAAGGAAATTTGACCATGTCCTAGGAAACCTTTGTTTCAGTACCCAGTTCACCTTTGGGTTTCTTGGGATTTCCTTATAAACAGAGCCTGAGTGCATTGCTTACTGCTATCTCTGCACTCAGATATCACTTCCAGCAGGCTTTAAGAACATTAGAGTTATCATGAATCAAACCTGAATCCACAGCATGCAAAGCAAGTGCCTTACTGTACCATCTCTCTGGTCTCACATAGCCTAACCTTTGAAATTCTGTTTAAGCACTTTTTTTCTCAATAGGTTAGAGCTGATGGACATTCTCTCAATTTCTGACTTTAGTGTGTATTGAGGCTTATTTCTATAATCTTATCGAAAATGAAAGTAGATCAAACAGAAAGATATTGAGTTTTTTTTTTATCTAGTTTTCCTATTAAATGTCCTCATGTCATCGCTTCTCAGCCTTTTGGCTAAGATCAAGTATAAATATCCTCATGTAACTTAAATACATTTAAAACAGTTATCTGAGGGACAATAGCTGAATATCAGGCAATACTATTCTTGCAAAACAAAAGTCATATTAGTTCATTTCTATTTCAGGCAAAAAAAGGAGATCCAGTAATGGAGATAAAGAAAGATAAAATAAATCAAAGAGAAATTTTGTCGTTGATGATCCTTAAATTACTCAGTCACAGATCAGCCCTTTCAGAACCAAAGGCTAAACTTTGGATTTTTGAAAGTAGCATTTATTGGAGTCTAGACATTAATGCTTATGTAAGAAGGAATATAATTTTGTCTTAGAACAGGATCCAAATAGTAGTGTGGATAAATTAGTGGAGACAAATGCTATAATTTGTCCAGTTTTCTAAATCACAGCTGGTTTCTTGGGACATAACATTTAACTTGACTTTGGACAGCTTTGTCATTTCTATATTTGAGGATGGCTATCAAATACTTGAAGCCTAAATCACAGTTACTCTCTCTGTGTGTCCCTCTCTCTTTTTTCTCTCTCTCCTTTTTCCTCTCTTCTTTTTTCTCCTCTCTCTACTTCTCCCATACCCAGTCACACCATATTTAGATGCAGAGAATATCTCCTAAATGGGACAAAAATTATTTTCTGTTAACAATGTATTCTTAATCTTTATTTGATCCCTACCATTCTCATCCAAATGCATCCTTTTTTAAATTCCTTCTACTGTGCCCAACATGACTCTTTTTCCTACAGCCCTCTGTAGGGATTCAGATTTTCTTTTAAATTATAGACATTGAAAGAGTAATATATGAAAAAAAATGCCTCTAATGCAAGATGGCTAAGAAATTTGACCCAAGTTTAATGATTGCTCTCAGAGACAAATGTCTAAGTGGTTTATTTTTTAGTGATTTCTTTTTTTTACTGACAATTATTTTTATTTACTTAAACATCTTGATTACAGATATAATTGTGATTAGGTTTCAGTCATGTAAAGAATACCCCCGCTCTTTACCAGTGCAACATTCCCACCACCATTGTCCCAAATCTCCCTCCAACCCACCTCAACCCCACATGTACTCTAGACAGGCTTTCCAGGTCCCTCATTCATTCCCATGATTATGGTAGTTATCAGTGTAGTTATTTCTATAACTGCACTGTCACCACTCTTTGTGGTGAGCTTCATAAGTGAGCTGGAAGTTCCAGCCCTCCTCTCAGTGTCTCTGAATATTGTTGCAAAGAAGACTTTTATTTTTCTCAAAACACATAGATGAGTGAAACCATTCTGCGTCTTTCTCTCTCTCTGACTCAGCATAATAAATTCCATGTACATCCATGTATAGGAAAATTTCATGACTTCATCTCTCCTGATGGCTGCATAATATTCCATCATGCATATGTACCACAGTTTCTTTAGCCATTCGTCTGTTGAAGGGCATCTTGGTTGTTTCCAGAGCCTGGCTTTTGTGAATAGTGCTGCAATAAATATAGGTGTGAGGAAGGAATTTTAGTACTGTATTCTTGTGTTCCTAGGGTATACACCTAGGAGTGGAATAGCTGGGTCAAATGGGAGCTCAATTTCCAGTTTTTGGAGGAATCACATTATAGCTCTCCATAGAGGTTGGACTAGACGGCATCCGCACCAGCAGTGGATAAGAGTTCCTTTCTCTCCACATCCCCGCCAGCACCGATTGTTCTCATTCTTTGTGATGTGTACCAATCTCTGTGTTGTGAGATGGTATCTCATCGTTGTTTTGATTTGCATCTCCCTGATGATCAGTGACGAGGAGGAGTTTTTCATGTGCCTTTTGGCCATTTGTATTTCTTTTTATCAAAGTGTCTGTTCATTTCCTCTCCCCATTTTTTGATGGGGTTAGATTTGTTTTTCTTGTAAAGATCTGTCAGTGCCTTTATATTTTGGATATTAGCCCTTTATCTGATGGGTATTGGGTCAATAGCTTCTCCCACTCGGTGGGTGACTCTTGTATTCTGGGCACTATTTCTTTTGAGGTGAAGAAGCTTCTCAGCTTAATGTATTCCCATCTGTTGATCTCTGCTTCCACTTGTTTGGAAAGTGCATTTTCCTCCTTGAAGATGCCTTTAGTCTCAATGTCATGGAGTGTTTTACCGACGTGTTGTTCTATATACCTTATGGTATCAAGTTGATATCAAGATCTTTAATCCATTTGGATTTTACCTTTGTACATGATGTTAGCTGAGGGTCTATGTTCGATTTTCTGCAAGTGGCTAACCAGTTCTGCCAGCACCACTTGCTAAAGAGGTTTTCCCTGCTCCACTTGGGATTTCTAGCTTCTTTGTCAAAAATTAGATGATTGTATATCTGGGGAATATTGTCTGAGAACTCAACCCTGTTCCACTGATCTGAGAGTCTGTCTTTGTTCCAATACCATGCTGTTTTGATAACTATTGCTTTGTAGTACAGTTTAAAGTTGGAGAGAGTACTGCCTCCCATACTCCTTTTCCCTAGGAGTGCTTTAGCTATTCAAGGGTGCTTATTGTTCCAGATGAACTTCATAAGTGTTTGATCCACTTCTTTGAAGAATGTCATGGTTATCTTTATTTATTTATTTATTTATTTGGTTTTTGGGTCACACCCGGCAGTGCTCAAGGGTTACTCCTGTCTCCATGCTCAGAAATCGCTCCTGGCAGGCACGGGGACCATATGGGGCACCGGGATTTGAACCGATGACCTTTTGCATGAAAGGCAAACGCCTTACCTCCAGATGCCTTGCCTCCATGCTATTTCCCGGGCCCCCATGGTTATCTTTAGGGGGATTGCATTAAATCTGCACAATGCTTAGGGGAGTATTGCCATTTTAATGATGTTAATCTTGCCAATCCATGGGCACGGTATGTGTTTCCATTTCCGTGTGTCCTCTCTTATTTCTTGGAGCAGGGCTTTATAGTTTTCTTTGTATAGGTCCTTCACCTCTTTGGTCAAGTTGACTCCAAGATATTTGAGTTTGTGTGGTGCTAATGTGAATGGGATTGCATTCTTGACTTCCTTCTCTTCCCTATCATTATTGGTGTATAAAAAGGCCATTGATTTCTGTGTGTTGATTTTGTAGCCTGCCACCTGCTATATGAGTCTATTGTTTCTAGAAGCTTTTTGTTAGAGTCTTTACGGTTTTCTAAGTAGAGTATATGTCATCTGCAAACAGTGAGAGCTTGACTTCTTCCTTTCCTATCTGGATTCCATTGATATCTTTTTCTTGCCTGATCGCTTTAGCAAGCACTTCCAGTACTATGTTGAAGAGGAGTGGTGAGAGCGGACAGCCTTGTCTTGTACCGGAATTTAGAGAAAAGGTCTTCAGTTTTTCACCATTGAGGATAATATATGCCGTTGGCTTGTGGTAGATGGCTTCAACTAGCTTGAGAAAGGTTCGTTCCATTCCCATCTTGCTGAGAGTTTTGATCAAGAATGGGTGTTGGATCTTATCAAATGCTTTCTCTGCATCTATTGATATTATCATGTGGTTTTTATTTTTCTTGTTGTTGATGTTGTGTATGATATTGATAGATTTACGGATGTTAATCCAACCTTGCATTCCTGGGATGAAACCTACTTGGTCGTAGTGTATGATCTTCTTGATGATGCATTGGATCCTATTTGCTAGGATTTTGTTGAAGATCTTTGCATCAGCATTCATCAGGGATATTGGTGTGTAGTTTTTTTGTTTTTGTTCTTGTTTTTTTTTTTTTTGCAGCATCTTGTCTGGTTTTTGTGTCAGGGTGATATTGGCTTCATAAAAGCTGTTTGGGAGTGTTCCCGTTTTTTCAACTTCATGGAATAGCCTAGCTAAGATTGGTAGTTGCCCCTCTTGAAAGATTTGAAAAAATTCATTAGGAAATCCATCTGGGCCTGGGCTTTTCTTTTTGGGCAGATGTTTAATTACATTTTCAATTTCCTCAGTGGTGATGAGGGTGTTTAGAAATTCTACATCCTCCTTACTTAAATGTGGAATGTTGTAAGCATCCAAGAATTTTTCCATTTCTTCTAGGCTCTCACGTTTAGTAGCATAAAGTTTCTCAAAATAGTCTCTGATTTCTCTTTGCATCTCTGCATTATCTGTCATGATCTCCCCCTTTTCATTTCTAATACTGGTTATCAGATTTCTCTCTCTTTGTGATTTTTGCCAATGGTCTATCAATCTTGTTTATTTTTTCAAAGAACCAACTTCTGCTTTCATTGATCTTTCGGATTGCTTTTTGGTTTTCCACTTCGTTGAGTTATGCTCTCAGCTTTGTTATTTCCTTCTGTCTCCCTATTTTTGGTTCCTTTTGTTGGTCATTTTCTAGTTTTTTGAGCTGCGTCATTAAGTTATTTTAGGTATGCCCCTTCTTCCTTCTTGATGTGTGGTTGTAGAGCTATAAATTTTCCTCTCAGGACCGCTTTTGCTGTGTCCCATAGATTCTGGCAGTTTATGTCTTCATTATCATTTGTTTCCAGGAAAGCTTTGATATCCTTTTTGATTTCATCTTGAACCCACTGGTTGTTCAGTAGAATGGTGTTTAATTTCCAGTTGTTGATGTTTTATTTTTCTGTGTGGCTTTGTAGTTCACATCTAATTTCAGAGCCTTGTGGTCAGCAAAGGTAACCTGCAAGATTTCTATCCTCTTGATTTTATGGAGGTATGTTTTATGTGTAAGCATGTAGTCTATCCTGGAGAATGACCCATGTATATTGGAGAAGAATGTGTATCCAGGTTTTTTGGGATGGAGTGTCCTATATGTTCTTGACCGTTGATTCTTCCTGGAGATTTTCTTCTTGGGTCTCTGGGCTCCAATGATTCTAAAGTTGTTTCTGTTGAGCTTCTATTTTCATCTGCTCATATTCTTTGAGTAATTTTTCCATTGTCTGATCATTTGATTTAAGGCTTTTTTCCAATCTCTTCTGCTGTATAAAGCTGTTATGCATCGCATCTTCCAGCACACCAATTCTATCCTCAGCTGCTGTTAACCTGTTGTAAAGCTCATCCATTGTGTTCTTCAATTCGTCTACTGAGTTTTTCAAACCTGTTATTTGACCTGATATTTCACTTTTGAGTTTTCTGATTTCTATCTTCATAATCTCTTGATTTTTATTAGTGTTCTGATTTATACTTTCTTTGAGTTCTGTGAGCATCCTCACTATTTCTTCTCTAAACTCCATTTCTGAAAGACTGCTTAGGTGGTTGGCCATTGTTGTGTCATCTGAGTTTCCATCTTCATTCTCTGTGGGTGATTTTGCTCTGCGTAATTTCCCTATTGTCACGCTTGTGCTGTGGGTTTTTCTACGTGTTGTGGTGGTTTTCATTGGGTTGGTGGAGTGCGAGGACACGAAGCAAAGCTGTCAGGGGGTGAAGGCCATAGAAGATTAAAGTTCCCAAGTTGAAGAAAGCTGGGGGAAGCCCCCAAATGTCTGCTGAGCTTAAGGGGCCCAGTAGAGTCTCTTATCCACAACTCTGGCCTGGAAAGACACACCTCAGCCAAGGCACACCCTCTGGGGATTAATTCCAGAGAGCATCACAGTTCCCTGGTTGAAGCAAGCTGGGGGAAGCCTCAAAAAGCCTGCCGAGCTCAAGGGGCCCAGCAGAGTTAGCTTTATCCGCAACTCCAGCCCAGAAAGACTCACCTCAGCCGAGGCAAGCCGTCAGGGGATGAAGGCCAGAGAAGATCAAAGTTCCCAAGTTGAAGCAAGCTGGGGGAAGCCCCCAAATGTCTGCCAAGCTTAAGGGGCCCAGCAGAGTCTGTCTTATCCACAGCTCCGGCCCGCATAGACACACTTTTTTAGTGACTTCTATGGAAACATATTGCATTGGAATTCTTTGCATATTAATTATTTATATCTAGCTGCGTATGTGTCCAAAAATAAAATACATAGTCTCATCCCAGCAACCGAGGTCCCTCCTGGATAAGCTGTGTGCAAGGCAAATGCCCTACTGCTGCACTATCGCTCTGGTCCCTAGTTATTTTTTTCTTGTTTTATGCTACATTCAGCAGTGCTCAGGACTTATTTCTTGCTCTGTGCTCAGGGAATATTCCTGGCAGGGTTCATGGGGCTCTATGTTATGCCAAGTATCAAAGTGGGCCTGAATGCACACAAAGCCAGTCACTGGCCACTGGCCACTATACTATCTCTACAAGTCTCAATTTTGTGTGTGTGACACACCCAGTGATGCTCAGAAGTTACTCCTGACTATACACTCAGAAATCACTCCTGTCTTGGGGAACCATATGGGACTCCGGGGGATAGAACTATGGTCTATCTTAGGTTAGCACACATAAGGCAAGTACCTTACTGCTTGCAATACTGCTCCAGCCCCCAACTCCCAATTTTTATGATATTTATTATCTTCATGAAAACTTATTTTGAATCTTAAATTCTATAGGAATACAAAATATTAATTAATATACACAAACAGGCACAATTAATTAGCTTCAATATAGAAATAACCTAGCATGAGTGGATAACATAATGTGGAAATGGATCATATATTTTTAAAGATTATTCTTGAATAAATAAATGTACTCATTTCCAAAAAAACAAATAAAATTTAGTTAATTTTAGTTAAATGCCTGTTATAAGATTTTTGATGCTAAACATAAATCAAGGTATTTCTCTTTCTAATAACCAAAAATTAAAGCATCTGTGAGTTCTTTGTGTACCACTGAGTGTTCTAAGGTCTGTTGAAAAAAATTCTTTTCATTATTAAATGCTGAATATACCTTCCTTCACTTCACAAGAGGAAGATAAACATTTAAAGTCCAAATTGCCCATCTAAGTAATAGCCCATGATTTCAACCATGGCTGCCTGAATACAAAGTCCCTACTCTTATGTTAGGCATATGGTAGCTTGTACAGGAGAATCAAATTAGAATAAAAATGAGATTATGGGGGAAAATACTTGGAAAAAAACATAGCTAGAGTCTTGTGCTTGTATATTTGAATTAATCACAAATAAGAGAGCATTTGGGAGCTTGTCAGCTGAAATAGAAGAATTAGTGAGGCAAAGCAACATCAAGAAATGATATTTAGGTGAGACTTCTAAGCCATTACAAAGATAATAAAATAACATTTATGTAGTTAAAAAATTATTGAGTGTAGGGGGCCGGGCGGTGGCGCTGGAGATAAGGTGCCTGTGCTAAGCTAGGACGGACGACGGTTCGATCCCCCGGTTCCCCATATGGTCCCCCGTGCCTGCCAGGATCTACTTCTGAGCGAATAGCCAGGAGTAACCCCTGAGCGTCACCGGGTGTGGCCCAAAAAAAAACCAAAAAAAAAAAAATTATTGAGTGTGCCCTCTGTGACAGAGTGAGGCACATACTGGAAAGTAGAGATGAATATTAAGAAAAACAGCATGTCAGTTTGAAATTTTTCAGTTACAAGCTATTGAGTACTTGATGCAAATGGTCATAACTAAAAATGTGATGATGCGATCCCAGTGTCAATCCAAAAAGAGCACAGGGAACTCAGCTCTCCAGATTCTTACTGCAGGTAGGAGTAGATCAGCCCACAACAATCCGGGTTAACCCCTACCTGGCCTTGCTACAGCAGACTTTTAAAAGAGACACCTGGAGCTACTTCCTGATCCTAGTGTCATTCCAAGAAGAGCACAGGGAAAAATAAAAGCCTTCCCTCTAAATTCTGGTACAATACAAGGTTGCCCCTCTCACCACTCCTTTTCAACATAGTATTGGAAGTACTTTCTATAATGATTAGGCAAGAAAAAGCTGTCAAGGGAATCTATATAGGAAAGGAAGAAGTCAAGCTCTCACTGTTCTCAGATGACATGATACTATACTTAGAAAATCCTAAAGACTACCAAAAAGCTTCTAGAAACAATAGATGCATATAGCAATGTGGCAGGCTATAAAATTAACAAACAAAAATCAATGACCTTTTTATACATCAATAATAATAGGGGGGCCGGGTGGTGGCGCTGGAGGTAAGGTGCCTGCCTTGCCTGCGCTAACCTAGAACGGACCGCGGTTCGATTCCCCGGTTCCCCATATGGTCCCCCGTGCCTGCCAGGAGTGACTTCTGAGCGAATAACCAGGAGTAACCCCTGAGCGTCACTGGGTGTGGCCCAAAAAACAAAAAAACAAACAAACAAAAAAAATAATAATAATAGGGAAGAAATGGACATTAGGAAAACAATCCCATTCACACGAGTGTCACATACACTCAAATACCTTGAAATCTACTTGAGTAAAGACGTGAAACCTATACAAAGAAAACTCTAAAACCCTACCCAAGAAATAGGAGAAGACATGTGGAAATGGAAATCTATACCCTGCTCTTGAACGGACAGGATTAACATAATTAAAATAGCAATATTCCCCAAAACATTGTACAGATTTAAATTGATCCCTCTAAAGATACCCATGACATTTTTTCAAAGAAGTGGATCAAACACTTCTGAAATTCATTTGGAACAATAAAGCAATCCTTGGGTAAAGAAATGTGAGAGGCATTACTTTCCCAAATTTTAAACTGTATTACAAAGCAATAGTTATCAAAACAGCATGGTGTTGGAATAAAGACAGATACTCAGATCACTGGAATAGGATTGAGTACTCAGAGAATGTTTCCCAGACATACCATCACCCAATTTTTGATAAAGGAGCAAGAAATCCTAAATGGAGCAACGAAAGCATATTCAATAAGTGGTGTTGGCACAATTGATTAGCTACTTGCAAAAAAGTGAATTTAGACCTTCAGCTAACAGCATGTATGAAGGTAAAATACAAATGAATTAAAGACCTAGATATCAGACCTGAAAACAGAAGTATATAGAACAACAAGTAGGTAAAACACTTCATGACATTGAGACTAAAGGTATCTTTAAAGAGGAAACAGCACTCTCCAAACAAGTGGAAGCAGAAATAAACAGATGGGACTAAATTAAGCTGAGAAGCTTCTGCACCTCAACGAAAATAGTGCCCAGAATACAAGAGCCATCCACTGAAATGCAAATCAAAACAACTATGAGGTACCAACTCACACCACAGAGACTGGCACACATCACAAATAATGAGAATAAACTGTGTTGGCTGGGATGCTGTGAGACTGAAACTCTTATCCACTGCTTGTGGGAATGCCGACTAGTTCAACCTTTCTGGAGAGCGATATGGAGATTCCTCCAAAAACTGGAAATAGAGCTCCCATATGATCCAGCTATACCACTCCTAGGAATATACCCTAGGAACACAAAAATACAATACAAAACCCCCTCCTTATACCTATATTTATTGCAGCACTATTTACCATATCAAGATTCCAGAAACAACCAAGATGCCCTTCAACAGATAAATGGCTAAAGAAACTGTGGTACATATATACAGTGGAATATTATCCAGTCGTTAGAAGAGATGAAGTCATGAAATTTTCCTTTACATGGATGTATATGGAATCTATTATGCTGAGTGAAATAAGTCAGAGGGAGAGAGATAGACACAGAATGGTCTCACTCATCTATGGGTTTTGAGAAAATAAAAGACATTTGGGCAATAAATCTCAGAGACAAAAGAGAGGAGAACTGGAAGATCCAGCGTATGACTTGAAACTATCCAAAGAAAGTGATGGGTGCAGTTAGAGAAATAATTAAACTGAGAACCATCATAACAAAATGTGACTGAATGAGGGAAGTTAAAACCTCGTCAAGAGCACAGGCTGGTGTGGGGTAGGGAGGAGGGACACTTGGGACATTGGTGATAAGAATGTTGCACTGGTGAAGGTTTTTTTTTTTTAAATAAAAAATAATAAAAAGCATTATGTATTTAAAAATGTGATGATGCTGAAATTTTAGTTGTGATATCTGTGATATTGAAAGGATCACTTTACTTCTATCATGGCTTGATCAGTGGTACAAACCATGTCGCCAGCCATTCTCTACTCCAGAATTTCAAGCTTTTATTTCCTTTTACTTTGTTATGCAGGCAAGAGATAGAGAAAAACCAAATAATCTCGCAAGAGAACAAACGTTTCTGAAGTAGATTGCATTGGTTCTGTTTGCCAGGCAGAAAGCTATGATTCTGGCCTAAAGGCTAATATATATCCAATTGCTCATTCCTAGAGCCTACTGGTTGGCCATAGAAAAACTAAAACCAGGGTTTAATGTCCCAAAAAGAGGATGCTATTTAGGGAAGAGATGATTTTCAACTAATCTTTAGTGACATGAAGAAAAAAAATCTTGATGTTGACTATTATGGATTACAAGCTAAGCCTTTCCTTCTTGTCCTAAGTTTAGAAGCCTTTGGGTTTCTTAATATTTTTAAGAGAAAAAAATATCATTCATTAGAAACAAGGCTAAATTACTTTCCATAATCAAAAGAGGTGGATCCATAATTAGTGTCAGGAAATGTGATCTTTTTGGGGGATTCACACCCAGCAGCGCTCAGGGGTTATTTCTGGCTCTATGCTCAGAATTACTCCTGGCAGGCTTAGGGGACCATATGTGATACCGGGATTCAAACCACGTTTTTCTGCATGAAAGGCAAATGCCCTACCTCCATGCTATCTTCCTGGCCCTGAATGCGATCTTATATAAAATACACTAATTTTAAAAATAGCCTTCTATTAAGACCAATGTGAATTACAATCTTTCATAGTTGTATTTCAGGTACATAGTGACAGTGAATTAGGACCATTCCCGCCACTAGTGTTGACCTTTCTCCACCTTAGTTTAGTTTCCAGCATGTCTCCCATACCTCCCTCTCCACTTAGTCCCCTGGACAGCTAGTGTAACAGGTCCCTTTTGTGTATAGCTTGTTATAGTTCGGTTCTCTAGAATGTATTGCTATTTACCTTGGTTTGGATATTTAGGTTTGACCATTTTTTATTTCCACTCAATGCTCCTGAGACTGCTTAGACCCTGGTTCCCATCCATTTTTTTCTCTCAGTTTGAAGGAAGACACAGAAATATGAGACAGAACAAGATAATTTATCTTCTATGGTTCTGTAAAAAGAGTGGGTGGGATCGCCTGTCTTAAAGTTATAAAAATAAATAAAATTACAAAAAAAAAATAAAATTAAAAGAAAAAATAAAGACAAAGAAAGAAGAAAAATAAAATAAAATAATTAAAAAATGGGAAGCAGATATGGCAAGTTTTTTCTTACATAGACATAGTAAATGTTGGGGAAATTAAAAAGTATCCTTGAAGCATACTGTCATGAATGAGACCAACTACAGGATCCAGACATGTTAGTTGTCAAAACCAAAGGTTTTTCTTTACAGTACCAGGAAATGTTCTGCTCAGTTGTTTTGTTAAAATCAGTCCTCTGTAATTAGAGATCTTGATGTTTTCAAAGCTTAGGATGGAGTCTTTATGATCTCAGGAAAAGTTCTGCTCAGTTGAAGTTGTTGTAGTTAGTTATCTGTAATTAGTAATGTTGATTTTTGCACAGATCCTAGAACAAAGGGTCTTCTGATTTTATCTCACTGTTTGGTGATGAGGTAGGACAACCTGCCCTTAGGTCAAGAGTATTGCTGTTTCTTAGTCATCTGGGTGTCATATGAGCCTACCCTGGCTCAAGTTGGTGTCAGAGCAGTATTTGGGCCTCCCCTGGAGTGGAGGGAGTTTAATTCCTGGTGCTGGTGCAAGGAACTATGCCAGTTCTAAAGTTGGGATCTGGAGTTTGGGGTTAGATAGTCAATATCTGATTATTTGAGGTCTAAGTCGAGTTCTCATGACAAGTGTTACAAACTACACTATTATGGGAAAACTTTATCCACTGATATTTAGAGCATTTGAATTTTTTCAAAGAAAATTTGAACTCAGAGAATATATTGTGTCTCTGCTAATTGAGTCTAGTTAGGTAGAATATAAGTTATATAATTATAAAACAAAAATTGTAATAGCTTATAGCAGTAGAAAACATTCCTGCAATTCTCATAATGCCATCACTATATTTAAAGTGAGGAAATAAAAATACCTTGATAGAAACATGAGCTATTCTGAAAAAATCTCTTTCAACCTTTGATTTAAATAAGAATATCCACCCATCTGAAGTATAGTTCTAGAATGGAAGCATTCATTCATTCTACGATGAATGTAAGGCTTCTTTTAAGTTAATTTCTCAAAATATTAAAATATTTTATAGATGTAAAAGGACAATGGTAGTCCATTTTGAACTTTTATTTTAGTCATTCATTACAGTAAAGTTAATTCCATAGACTTAATATGAATTAATTCTGAGATAGTTTTTCAAAGTTTCTATTTAATAGAGTACTGCTAATAAACACTTGATGGCACAAATATAGCACTGTGGAAATAAAAGGGTTTTCTCAAGGTTGCCATATTCCTGTAAGCTCTGGAATACAAAAATAAAAATCTTAAGACCCCTAATTGCACTCAATTTACCAATTCCATTGTCCCTTTTGCTATTTTTATCCCACAATTTATACAAACATAGAAAACTTTAGCACTTGAAGGCAATCTCTGATGAAGGAAAAAGAAAAGCTAATTCTTCTAAGTGTCTTTATTTCCCTTATACTTATAATATTTATTTCTTTATATCTTTTTAACATAAATAGTAATGAGTTTCTAGATAATACATTCAACATTGTTTTTTTTTTGTTTTGTTTTGTTTGTTTTTTTTTTGTTTTTTGTTTTGTTTTGGTTTTTGGGCCACACCTGGCAGTGCTCAGGGGTTACTCCAGGCTCCATGCTCAGAAATTGCTCCTGGCAGGCACGGGGGACCATATGGGGCACCGGGATTCGAACTGATGACCTTTTGCATGAAAGGCAAACGCCTTACCTCCATGCTATCTCCTGGGCCCCTCAACATTGTTTTTTAATAAATAAAATTATGTCAAAATTATTACCTAAAGCACCTGCAATTATACTGTGTCTGAGTAGAACCATTTTTTTAGAAATGTAAACTCAGGGGGTATGGAATAATAGTACAGTGGGTAGGACATTTACCTTGCACAAGGCTGCCTCCAGTTCAATCACCAGCAACCTATATGATCCCTCAAGTCTGCCAGAAATAATTTCTGAGCCCAGAGCCCAGAATAAGCACCGTGTATTGCCGAGTATAGCCCAAACAAAACAAAAATGCAAATTTAGGTTCCCACAGTCCTGTAACAATTGGTATTTTAACAAACTTCTGCAGATGATTTGTATTGAGAATCAACTCTGATACCCAGAAATCTCAGGCAGGCTTCTTAAACATTAGCCACGTTACCCCCTTTCATCTGAGATACTATTTTGCAACCCTAGATATATGAGTATATAAAATCGCATCTAATCATCTAATCACATCTAAATATCAAATCAGAAAAAAATTTGTTTAACACAGACAGGTATACCAAAAAGCACCTTTCGGCTGAGAGCTAGTGCCTGTCTTGCATGTTGCGAACTCCAATTTAATTTCAGCATCTCATATGGTCTCCTCACTCCTCCAAGAGTGATTCCTGAGTTCAGAGACAGTATTAACCCCTGAGCATTGATATGTATGCTCCCAAACCAAACCAACCAACCATCCAACCAAAACAAACAAACAAACAAAAAACCACCTCCAAAATAAATAATAATATATATAATACATATAATATATATAATATATATACATATAATATATATATACATATAATATATATAATACATAAATAATAATATATAATATATATTGTATATTATATATACAAAACATTTTTATTTAGTGAAGGAAATTAAAAAGGAGTTAGGTGTTGCAGACTGTAGCGTCTATCTCAACCACGTAGAATTAATGCCAAACACTTCACGCAAAAGGGTCAACTTATTGACTTCTCTTAGGCAGGCCTTTTTGGCAAAATAATTCCTTTTTCAGGAATGCATTACACCCAGGAATGCTAGGGAGCGCTTCGGGTGTCTGCTTTTCCTGAGTGGGTTGTGATAGTTAGGCATACATTTATTTTTTATATTTTTTTATTTAAACTCTTTGATTACATACATGATTGTGTTTGGATTTCAGTCATGTAAAGAACACCACCCATCACCAGTGCAACATTCCCGTCACCAATGTCCCAAATCTCCCTCCTCCCCACCCAACCCTGCTTGTACTCTAGACAGGCTTTCTCATACATTCTCTTGTTAGGATAGTTCACAATGTAGTTATTTCTTTAACTAAACTCATCCCTGTTTTTGGTGAGCTTCCTGAGGTGAGTTGTAACTTCCAGCCCTCCTCTCTTTTGTGTCTGAAAATTATTATTGCAAGAATGTCTTTCATTTTTCTTAAAACCTATAGATGAGTGAAACAATTCTGCATCTTTTTCTCTCTCCCTGACTTATTTCACTCAGCATAATAGATCCCATGTACATCCATGTATAGGAAAATTTCATGACTTCCTCTCTCCTGACAGCTGCATAATATTCCACTGTGTATATGTACCACAGTTTAGGCATTCATCAGTTGAAGGGCATCTTGGTTTTTCCAGAGTCTGGATACTGTAAATAGTATGGCAATGAATATAGGTGTGAGGAAGAAATATTTGCGTTGTATTTTTGTATTCCTAAGATTTATTCCTAGGAGAGGTATAGCTGGATTGCATGGGAGCTCAACTTCCAGGTTTTAGAGGAATCGTCATATTACTTTTCATTTAGGTGTTGACTAGACGGCATTTGCACCAGCAGTGAACAAGAATTTCTTTCTCTCCACATTCCTGCCAGCACTGCTTATTGTCATTCTCTGACATGTGCACCAATCTCTGTGGCATGAGACGGTACCTCATAGCTATTTTAATTTACATCTCCCTGATGATTAGTGATGTGGAGCATTTTTTCATGTGTCGTTTGGCCATATGTATTTCTTCTATGGCAAAGTGTCTGTTGATTTCTTCCTCCACATATTTTGATGGGATTAGATAGATTAGATGTTTTCTTTCTTGTAAAGTTCTGTCAGTGCCTTGTATATTTTGGATATTAGCCAATCTTATCTGATGGGTATTAGATGAAAAGTTTCTCACACTCAGTGGGTGGCTCTTGTATTCTGGGCATTATTTTCTTTGAAGTGCAGAAGCTTCTCAGCTTAATATATTCCCATCTGTTTATCTCTGCTTCAACTTATTGGGAGAGTGCTGTTTCCTCCTTTTTTTAAAATATTTTATTTAAACACCTTGATTACATACATGATTGTATTTGGGCTTCAGTCATGTAAAGAACACTACCCATCACCAGTGCAACGTTCACATCACCATTGTCCCAAATCTCCCTCCTACCCACCCAACCCCCGCCTGTACTATAGACAGGCTCTCCATTTCCTTCATACATTCTCATTATTAGGACAGTTCAAAATGTAGTTATTTCTCTAACTGAACTCTTCACTCTTTGTGGTGAGCTTCATGAGGTGAGCTGGAACTTCCATCTCTTTTCTCTTTTATGTCTAAAAAATATTATTGCAAGAATGCCTTTCATTTTTCTTAAAACCCATAGATGAGTGATACATTCTGAGTTTTTCTCTTTCTCTCTGACTTATTTCACTCAGCATAATAGATTCCATGTACATCCATGTATAGGAAAATTTCATGACTTCATCTCTCCTGACAGCTGCATAGTATTCCATTGTGCATATGTACCACAGTTTCTTTAGCCATTCGTCTGTTGAAGGGCATCTTGGTTGTTCCCAGAGTCTTGCTATGGTAAATAGTGCTGCGATGAATATGGGTGTAAGGAAGGGATTTTTGTATTGCATTTTTGAGTTCCTAGGGTTTATTCCTAGGAGTGATATAGTTGGGTCATATGGGAGCTCAATTTCCCACTTCTGGAGGAATCTGCATATCGCTTTCCATAAAGGTTGAACTAGACGGCATTCCCACCAGCAGTGGATAAGAGTTCCTTTCTCTCCACATCCCCGCCAACACTGTTTGTTCTCATTCTTTGTGATGTGTGCCATTCTCTGTGGTGTGAGGTGGTACCTCATAGTTGTTTTGATTTGCATCTCCCTGATGATTAGTGATGTGGAGCATTTTTTCA
>PVKC010002185.1:22904-45067 GCA_004027635.1 Crocidura indochinensis | reverse complement strand
AGAAAGGAAGGAAGGAAGGAAGGGAGGAAGGAAGGAAGGAAGGAAGGAAGGAAGGAAGGAAGGAAGGAAGGAAGGAAGGAAGAAAGGGAGGGAGGGAGGGAGGAGGGAGGGAGAGAAGGCAGGGAGGAAGGGAGAGGAAGGGAATACTAAGAGACCAAATAAAACAGAGCTTTTCAAGAGAAAAATGGGGGAGGGGATGAAAGTGGACACTGATGGAGGGTGTGTGTTGAAACTTGTGTGCATGAAAGCCATAATAAATCGAAGATCCTAAAAAAAAAAAAAGTCAACAACCAAAATCTCCAGCCTTAAGGCATCATTACTGATGGAGGGCTCCTATTCTGTCCACTGACAACTACTGATTAGAAGCAAAGGGGAAATAGAATACTAGCAGTTTTCATTAGGAAATTAAAGGAATGCTGAAATAGGGGAATTCCCAGAGTAAGATACCCTGGGTGATGAGTAGGGGAGAAAGATCATCCTTTCTTTTCACACCTTTCTAAATAGGGAAGACTAGATGCAAGCCAAACTCCAATCTTCAGGTTCCTCTTACTTTGATGTGAAGAGAGAGACTGAATGTTCAAATAATGTTCATCTAGTTATTTTGACTTTGTCACATTTCAATTATTCTACCTTTTCTCCTGTTTTATCTTACTTAGTCCTCCCTGTCTGTGTATCTATATATCAACATTTTTGTTAAATTTTAATATCTGAACTCATAGATCAATAATATTCATTTACTTAGTCATTAGATACATGTTATTTACTTAAGTTAAAGTGTAAAACTATTTATTTTATTGTACTATAAAGATTTCAAATTCTCAGTAACCACATATGAATAATGGTGATCATGTCTGTTAATGTACCCCATCAATACAAAAACTCATATTAACATATAAAGCTTTAAACCTAATTATTTTCTTGCTTGAGGAAAATCAAAATACAGAGCTCTAGGTCAATGACATGATGAAAAAACAATCACCAAGCAAACATATATGTATGTGGCCTTTATTTTCAGTCAATATTATGGTGAAATGTTGGGAAGGGAAACTTAGGGTCTGTGTTCAGTGATGCATGTATTGACGACACAGAATCAAACACTATGTTATGACTTTTGCAGTAACAGGAAAAGGTATTATTTCCTACGTGTTGAGATAGAAATCTTTCATTAACCGGTGTGTGAACTTTTGCATTGTATTTTAACTTTTCTGATTTTGATAGTCAGACTTCTTGTTTTTAACCTTTTATCTATAACTACTATATAGGTTGTTGCTAGGCCATATATGTTTTTTTATGGAAGAGGAAATTTTACATTGCTATTATTAAAAGAACTTGTTTTGTTTAGGGCCAAACCATCAATGCTCTGTATGGGTTAACTCCTGGCTCTGTTCTCAGGAGAAACTAAAGGGTTGCTAGGGGACGAAAAAGATGCTGGGAATAAAATTGGGGTAAAATGTGATCAAGGCTAGCACTATAACCACTGGTCTATCTCTCTATATGCTACTATGTAATGGCCTATCTGCTACCATTAAACTACTTTAATTTTCAAATTCAGAATATCATTTGGCAACAAAAATTAAATATCAGCATTGTCGCTTATTTCTCCTATCCAATTAATGAATCAACTTTCTATAATACTACCCCAATTTTGAGCTACAGTATATTGGTTTAAAAGTGCATTGTAAAAAATAAGTAAAAAAAATGCATTGTAATAGTTCATTTTTTCCTGAACTGCTTTATGCAATAAGAGGTTAAAATTAATCTATTAATATTATATATAATAAAGTTAAAGTGTAGAGGATGAAGTAGACAATTCTTCAGTCTATTGTTTCATGATTTATTTATTTTTTGGTAGCTGTTTATGATTTGTTTAATTCTGAAAGAAATGCTTATACATTCAAAATCTCAATTGTCAGTAAAATATTACTAAACACTCTACATGTAAATTTTGAAGTGATATAATAAAACAGATATTTGTACAATATATATAAAACACACATAACAGTAAAATGTTCCAATGCTTCATAAAGCATTTCATAAGCTTATATAGTATCTTACAATGACATAGCATATTAGACAAATAATCAAAATAATTAAAAGACTACACAACTTATATCTTTCCAACATAAAAATAATTTTATAGAAGTCAGAAACACTGAAATAAAAAAGAAATCAATGAAACCAATTCTAGTTTTTTTGGAAAGATCAATAAAGTCTTTAAACATTTAGCCAGGCTAAGAAAAAAAAGAGGACACAAGATAATGATAAGAGAAATGTACTTATGCTTCACTTCATATTTTGAAGATAGAACAAAGTAATAAATAAATTCATAAATAATTCTTTGCCCACAAATCTGAAAACCAAGCTCAAATAAAACTAGGTAGAGTCGCTGAAAGACACAATCTACAAAAAACAAAATAAAATAAATAAGTTATAAAAGAAAGTTTAATTTTTCCATGTCTATTAAAGATAATGAATCAGTAGTAAATAAATTTTAAATTAGAAAGTCAGATTCAGTTTTGTTTATAGGCAAATTCTAAGAAATATTTAAAAGGAATTTATACCAATTTTTCCAAAATAATTTAATAGACAATTAGGTCATATTTAAGTTTATTATTTAAAGTTAGTATTAATTTAAAACCTAAACTAGAAAATTCATTAAAATAAAAGCTAACTCGAGGGCAGGAGCAGTGGAGCCTTGCACACACTGACCTAGGTCGGACCAAGGTTTGTTCCCAGGCATCTCATATGGTCCTCCAAGCCAGAAGTAATTTCTGAAAGCATAGCCAGGAGTAACCCCTGAGCATCGAGTGTGACCCAAAAAGCAAAAAAAAAAGGTAACTGAAGCACAATATATTTCATCACATAGGTGTGGAAATTATTAATTTAATATTATTTTATTGATTCAGGCAATATACCATTATATACATGTTTATTTATATATGCATATAATTATATATCACATGCAAGTGGGATTTAGTGCCCCAAAATCAAGTAATGCAATGCATCACCAGGTTAACAAAGAAATATTACAGAAATATATATATATATATATGCATAGAACATATTCTATAAAATCCAATTTTTGTAGATGATAGAAAATAAACTCAGTAAGTTAATAGTAAGAAATAATTGCTTTAACTTAAAAAAAATCTATACAAAAAACCCTGATGGTTTGTTCACATATTTAATGACAAAAAATAATCAAAACTACACCAATAAGATCAGGAACATGCATAAATGCATCTGACTATTGCTTTCAACTTAAAATTAAAAGTTTAAGAATAACAAATGTAAGATAATTAAATAAAAGCTATGTCAGGTCCTTCATATTATTTTTGTAAGTATTATCATAATAACTAAAAAATAACAATGATACTTTCTTCAAATGAGAGCCTTTGGAGGATATGCTTCTGCTATTTTTGTTTGTTTTGTTACGATGTGCACACATCTATCTATAATATAAAGTGATAAATCAGTGTGAAAATTAATTTTGAAAGATGACTTTGGTTTTAGTCATGTCTTTGTTTTCAGGTAACCACTATAATATATGAAAAATTAGAACTAACTGACAACAACACTCACTATTAAGTGTTCATATAGCAATCTTGCAGGTTATAAGGTTGACATAAAGGTCATTTTAAAGTCATGGAATTTGCTAATACATAGATCTGAAAGCGTTACGCTGAGCAAAATGTTCCAAAGAAAGAAATATAGACATACAATGATGCAATTCATTTGTGGGATATAATATGTAAATATGTGGTAGTATGAAAATAATGTCCAAAGACAATAAAAGAAGAGGTGAAGACCAGTCCAAGCCTGGCACAAATATCAGGGGAGTGTAGTTATGGATCACTATGACAATGATAGTTAAAATTGATCACTCTGGATAATAACTGGGTGCTGAGAGGAGATAAAGTGATAAGCATAATTGCTCCTCCAGTAACAATCTTGCAAACCACAGTGTCTAAAAGGGAAAAAAAGGAAGATATAAAAAGAATGAAAGAAGAAATCAGTCTGTCATTAGAGGTAGGCAGAAATAGGGCAAGGGGGATTCAGGAAGGAAACTGGGGATATTGGTGGTAGGAAATGTGCACTGGTGAAGGTATTTTTTTTTACAAGGTATAACTGAAACTCAATGATGGACAGCTTTGTAACTGTGTATCTCAAGGTGATGCAGTTAATGTAGCTCAAGGTGATGTAGTTAAATGATTTATTAAAAAAATTAAAGACATTTCAAAAATGTTTTTAAATAAAGGTGTATTTCCCCTTCTTATCAGGAATGAACTTGTGAAATTTAAAATGCAATCTATTTTAGCAGAACTAAAATGTAATGCTTAGACATAAACTGTTATTAACAAAACCTGTAAAATATTTTTATGAGAATAATTACAAAACACTATGGAAAGTAACCAGAAAATTAACCATATTCCCTTTTCATGGACACTACTATTGCTAACTACATAATGGCATAGACTTGCACAAACTGATAATACATCCAAAATTTAAAATGGACATTAGTAAAAGTATAAATTTAAGTGATGGTGAGACATTAATTTAGTTTCCTCAAGTATGAAAGATACAACTCTAGTCATTAATCTAGTATATTAATTATTGAGGATTTTAAGCATATAAAAAGACAGATTGTTTAGGTGAAATAATCTGCACTAACTTTTAGTTTTGCATGTATATCCTAACACTGATCTAAAAGTAAAGCTTATCTTGTAAAGGAATGTACACACTTTGATTATGTTCTTTTTCGTAAACAAGGTATTCATAACTTTCTTGAATAATTACCATAAGGATATAACATATACACTGAATGATGCTATAGAGATAAAGTAAACATTCCAAATGTTAGGAATTATAAGGGCTGGAGAAATAATACAGCAGGTAGGGTGTTTGTCTTAAACATGGTTGACCTGGGTTCAATCCAGGACATCCCATATGATCCCCCAGCACTGCCATGAGTAATTTCTGAGCTCAAAGCCAGCATTAACTCATGAATATTGCCGCATATGGCCCACACCAGAACCAAAATAAATGGGTAATTAATTCTTAGAAAATATGAGCATTTATATCATCTTTTTAAAAATATATAGATGAATAACATTTTTCATATTTTTGAATATGACTCCTTTATGAAATTTAGAGAATATGAATGTGACAAAACTCTTACTAGCTTATATATGAAAGCCATCAATGCTTTATTTACCTGACAATTGAATATTTCCATCCCTCTAATAATGTTAAAGTTTGAAATTAAATAAATTAAAAATTTTTAATAAAGAAAATACTTTAATTTTTGTAAATAAGAATTTCCTTATAGCAGGATAAAAACAGAAAAACAAGATAGACAAAATTGTTGAAGTTAAAGAATTCAATAGTATAGGATTAGGTGGTGCTAGAATAATTCAAACAATTATGGGCCCTCTAGATGACATATTGTCACAATGAAACGAACTGGAAGAGACAACCACTCCATCTATCTAATTACAGCTCTTTTTTCTTTTCTGAAACCTGACACAAAATCTGTGCCCACTTCATAGGAAAAATGGGGAAGGATTATGACCATGCATAGAAGAGAATCCTAAAAGTAAATTTAAGTATTTCCTTTGTGTACTCTAAAGAACTTTGATAAGAATTGCCTGAAATATTTACTGTGGAAGCATTCCATAGGAAAATAAAGAGAAAAGGGTAAAAGTGAGTGAGGCTGAGAGGTGGAATGAGGATGACAAACACAGACAATGTTAAAACATGAGGTCTTCTCCTTAATAGCACAGGACAGCTTCTGAAGGATTCCTAGCAAACAATAAGAAAGGATAGTCTCACATCTGCATTTTTGTGAATTTTAAATGGACCTTTCTTTGGGGGAAGAGTATATGTAGGGAAAACAATTAAGAGGTTACCACTAAAATTTAAACAAGAGATGATTTTTAGACACACCAGAATCATGACAAATGAAGATTAAGAAGATGAAGATGAACAATTGATGGGAGGGTTTGTGGAAGCAAATCCTAGTTGGAAGAAGGGCTGCTGCTTCTGGCTTAGGAAAATGAATGATACTAGCACCATTTATCATCTGAGATAGGAACATCAATGTGGTAGAAAATAGTTAAAGCCAAGAGTTATATGGAGAGCTTTAGGGTCTTTTTAACTGTATCCTTGGAGGAAAAAAATCTATCAATACACACAACAATACAGAAAGTGATCAAGCAAAATGCAAATGGGATATCTACAGATTATAATTGGACCTTTTGAAGTAGAGAACATCCAGAAGTAATGATTTCCATAAAACATCAAAAGACCAGAGGTGGAGTGATATTACAAAACGCAGAACATTGGCCATGCACAAGATTCACCCAGGTTTGATTCTAAGCATCTGATATGGTCCTCCAAGTCCTGTTTGAAATGATACTTGAAGTGAGAGCCAGAAAAAGGCCCTGAGCATGACTGGATCTGGCTCAAAACCAACCAAACAAAAAAACAACAATCAACAAAAACTCCAAAATCTTAAAAGAACCATGATTATGCGAGAGTGATGTATGGCATTTATGGAATAACTTTCACCATAGGGTAAATAAAACTATTTTGCAACAAGTAGCATCAAATTTTTGGGTTGGTGGTGATTGAAGACACATTGAAAAGGATAAAGGAGGCTGAGAAAAAAAAGAAAAGGATGAAGAAAAGTAGTTCTCTAAAAATACATTTTAAAGTGGACTTTGTCAAAAGTATGTCCTTCTAAAGACCTGACAGAAAAATGTTTCCAATGAATGTGACAACAGTACCCTTTGGTAATTTTCAATAAACCATAAAAAGAGTACTTGAAAAATGAGCAGAAGGTGAAATTGTAGTGAGAGAGTCAGAAAAGACTGACCTGGTTAGGAAAGAAAGAGATAAAGAGCTAGATGTGATCTTGGTGTGTGTGTGTGTGTGTGTGTGTGTGTGTGTGTGTGTGTGTGTGTGTGTGTATAGTATTAGAGAATGCGTTGGTGTAGTTTTAAGAAGAGAGAGTAATGTCAGTAATGGACACATGATAATAAGATAATGGGAGGAAAGGAGTCAAAACAGTCAAATTTGACTAAAGTAAAAATGTAAATCATAGCGAAAGAAGCTGGAATCCAGTGTAGGAGAAAATGGAAAAAAAAAACAATACCATCAGCAAACAGAGTAGTTTATAACTACATGGAGATTTACTAAGTAACTCAAGCTTTTTTCCATTTTTATGGTTATTTGTAGATTCTTCTGTTTTAATTTACATAGAGAAAAAAGAGAAATATAATACAGGCAGATGGGTATTGAAGAGTGAGAAAGTACCTTTCTGTACAGTTTTAATTGAATGGTATTCATTCAATCTGCATATTATACAAACACTGTGGACAAAAATCTGGACTTAAAGAGTTCTTTCTCATCCCTGGGAGATAGCATGGAGGTAAGGCGTTTGCCTTTCATGCCAGAGGTCATCAGTTCAAATCCCGGTGTCCCATATGGTCCCCTGTGCCTGCCAGGAGCAATTTCTGAGCATGGAGCCAGGAGTAACCCCTGAGCACTGCCAGGTGTGACCCAAAAACCAAAAAAAAAAAAAAAAAGAGTTCTTTCTCAAACATAGCCTTCTCAAGAGATTGCTGTACAACAAACAGTACCCTGGGATAAGTTGGCTATACATATTACATAAAGATCAGTATTTCATAATTTATTTGACTATCAACTTGTCATGAACAAAAACTGAAGTTGATTCATTTATTCTATCTGAGCTTTACAAAACCATTATTAAGAGTCAGCCAATCCACATAAGACATATTAAGTTCTGATCCATTCCTATCAGTGCAGAGAGAGTTAAAATCCTCTCTTCTAACTCCCATGAATTACAGTTACTCCTCGCTTAACGACCTACCTGTTTAGCAACCGCTCACACTTATGACCATCTCTTCACTATTATTTTATTTTTTTAATTATCCTTTTTCCATCTTGTACATTCTACTGTACAGTACTGTGTTTTTTTGGTGCTTTAATGTACCTACTTTACTAACTTTATGTTCTGCAAAACATTGCAGTACTGTGTGTAAATTACACAACCTATGCAAATTAAAACAAGTGAAAGTTTTCAGTTTGATCTTTCCCATTATTTTATTTGTTCAGAATACTGTATTGTCAAGTACTATGCATATACTGTACTACTGTATACAGTACATGCAGTTCCTCACTTAACAACCAATTCACTTAGTGACCAAGATTTTGGTCATTAATCGAGGAGTATCTGTACGTAGTGTGGAGGACTGAGTTTAATTCAATCTCCCCGTGATTCTGGAGATCCAGAAGGAGTTATTTCCAAGAACAAAACTTTAAGTCTTTGAGCTCTGTTATGTGCATTAAATAATAAAATAATAATTATTATCACTAAACAAATTATGTTTATTTCCATGGAAACATTGTCAATGATATGCAATAATGTGTCAAATCTACAACTAAAAAGTACCATTTATTGACAAGGGAACCCTGCTGGATGGACTTTATCTGGATTAAGAAATCTAATCTACGGGGCCAGAGAGATAGCATGGAGGTAAGGTGTTTGTCTTTCATGCAGAAGGTCATCAGTTCGAATCCTGGCATCCCATATGGTTCCCCGTGCTTGCCAGTAGCAATTTCTGAGCATGGAGCCAGGAATAACCCCTGAGCACTGCCGGGTGTGGCCCAAAAAGCAAAAAAAAAGAAAAGAAAAAAAAAAGAAATCTAATCTAGGGGTCAGTGAGGTGGCGCTAGCGGTAAGGTGTCTGTCTTGCAAGCTCTAGCCAAGGAAGGACCGAGGTTCCATCCCCCCAAACCAGGGGCAATTTCTGAGCACTTAGCCAGGAGTAACCTCTGAGCATCAAATGGGTGTGGCCCAAAGAACAAAACAAAACAAAACAAAAAACAAAAAGAAGAAATCTAATTTATAGATATTTGATGCAGGGGGCCCGATTTAGACTTGAAAAATGTGGAGACTTGGGTACTGTGCATGTGTGTTAAAGGTTGTGAGAGATGCACCGGTGGAATTTTACAAGCATAGATGATCCATGAAAGTGTTGAGACTTTTAAACAATAGCAGTACCTTCATCCTTGAAAGTCAATTTTTCTGCATCTGAATTGTCTTCTAGACAACTATGTCAATGGTTTCTGATGAAGAAGATAAAAGGTTACTGAGTAGAGGCAGGTGTTGGGTGTGGCTTCTGATTACCATATGAATCTGAATGTCTAGTTAAGAAAAAGAAATTATCTGGTTGGTTATTGACTCTGGTTGGTCACTGACTCATTTGACTTTTACATCCTAACCCCCTTTTTATCTTTTACTTGAGATGAATACATAAATATATTGAACCATCCTTCTCTTGGGGTTGCGCTACTGTCTAATGAACACCTAGTGAAGGCAGTACTGATAATACCTAAACAAAAATAAAACCAAAAATATAGCACATAACACTTGCCAAGCAAAATTTTCTAGTAGTGCTTATGGATTCTAGGGACTATGCTGGCTATACTCGGTCAACTGATCTGGCACTTCCATACAAGCACTTGCAATGAAGATCTGCTGCATTGGTGATGAGAATGTTGTACTGGTGAAGAGGTTGCTCTTTTTATCACTGAAACCCAACTACAATTATGTTTATAATCTTGATGTTTAAATAAAGATTTTATATAAAAAAAAAGAATTTCTCAGCTCCTAGGTTCCAGAGACCATGGGGGTCTCAACTGCAGTGCTTGGAAGACTCCAATACTATATCAGGATTTGCTCAGAGATTCATATGGTAACAGGATTTGAACTATTACATGCAAAACAAATGGCCCTGGCCACGAATATATATTATATATGATATATATATACACATATACTTTTATAATACATATTAAATTATACATATCCCAAATTCTCTCAACATTATTTATTTAAACATAAGCTGAGTATGTCCTTCACAACAGCAGATATTGTTGGCTTCTTAAATAGTATATATTCTCCCTTTCTTTATTTTTTGTTTTTTTTTGTTTGTTTGTTTGTTTTTTTGGCCACACCAGTTTGATACCCAGGGACTACTCCTGGCTAAGTGCTCAAAAATTGCCCCTGGCTTGGGGGAACCATATGGGACACCGGGGGATTGAACTGCAGTCCTTCCTTGGCTAGTGCTTGTAAGGCAGTCACCTTACCTCTAGCACCACCTCTCCGGCTCTATATCCTCCCTTTCTTATGAAACAAATTTCTGTCTGCCAAAGATGAATACCCACAAAAGCACTCTTTCCAGTCTTTTGGCCAGTGGTAACTATAAAACCTAAATATGATCTGTATTGAATTATTGGTGGGATTAATTACTTTTCTGAAAAAAAATCATATCAAAGCCAAGACATGACTGTTTTCCACCCTTTCTGCCACCTATAAGTCTGGCATAGGATACTTAGCCTGATAGTATAAAAGAAGTCGCATAATCATTTACTACCTGCTAATGATGAAAATGCAGAAAGTTTAAGAAGCATGGCTCTTGATGACTTAGCACAGCAATATAGCAATATAGCAACTATTCCTTCCATTAGTTGAGAAAATAAAATTATATTTGGGTAAGTCATTATTGACATATAAGTAAACTTAATGTATGTTCCAACAAGGTAAAACTTTGCTTCCATAATGCCTCTTTATAGTGTGGTGCATAAACCCACATCCCATCACTTCATTATCAGTAGATTTTGAGCATCTCCCAGACTAACTATATACTAAAAGTTCTCCAAACATACTCTTTTTGTAGAATTTATTTTATTTCTATTTAACATATTCTGCATTAGAAAATAAACATTCCTGTAGACAACTAACTGGTCTATCAAGGTGGATACACACTATCTTTTCTGTGAAGTCATCCTATATTATAAATTTTTTCTTCCCTATGAACTTTCAGAAAGCACCATTGACTGTGTTCACATGTAATAACTTACTTTTAAATTTGTTTCATAATCTGACTTCTTTTTCACAGCTTGTAAATCAGAAAGCATTTATTTTTCTTTATCAGGCATTCAGCAATATTTAAGTATATTTCACAATCTACTACTTTGTGAACAATGTCTTCTCCATTCAATCCATCTGTAAAGTCCAAAAAAGGTCTAGATATGCACTAGCACAATTTCATGGAATATTTTAATATGCTCTGTACAAGTCAAGTCTTCCTCTATCAGGTATGTCAATAGTAATTTTGTCCATTTCACTGAGCAGCATAGAGATTAATTATGATTATGATTGAAAAGTTTTACATAATTCATGCAAAAATATTATTTGGTACTGGATTTGTATATTATTAGATAACAAAATAGGTGATTACATATTTTCAGCACTGTATTTTCTCCAAGATCACTATTCAATAATATTTTTGATGACTAAATTGCATCTTAAATTTTTGTTTTTTGCTCAAGATTATAGATCACTTTAAAGTCTTAGCCTGAAGTGACATAAAATCAAATTGTACTCCCATGTACAAAGTTTTCTCAAAAACATAAGTTCTGGTATTTATTCCTTAAAGCTTATCCTATTAGATACTCTCTATGTGTATTTGAGACAGTCTGTTCCTGACTACAGTGAAAGCCTGTAGCAGAAATTCTAAGAAGGTTCTCAGTGGGATCAATTGTGCTGGATGACTAGTATACAAATAAAGAAGGCTAAAAAAGTGGTTGCTAGTTTGATCTGAATACTCATGGACTTCTGGGAATTTAGTGCTGGGTATACAATTGTTGAAAAAATTAATTTGTATGTAGGTTAAATAGGGTTCATCTGTCTTTCATTTTACTTCTACTTCACATGAAAGACATTGACAGCAGGTGCTTAGCTAGGAAAACAAAAGTGGTGGAAAACTCCCAGCCTGTTCTAGAGAAACTTTGAAAATAAATTCAGAGACTTCGTAGTTTTGATCGAATGTGTTCTAAAACATTTATATCTTAAAATAATGAACAAAACTTGATTTGGTGAGTCATTGTAATTATGTTGTTATTACCAAATCCAAACTAGATAATAAAGTTATATGATACTTATAAAGTTATATACTTACACATATCATATATAAAATTCAGTTATCACATACAACTATAATACAAATATGTTATAGATAAATATGGACAATAACATCGACTAAGATTCTATTTGCCTTAACTAAAACCTAACTGTGTACATAAATGTACACAAATGTCTCTTCTGATTAAAAAAAGGTCATGGGGAAATGAGAATCAGAGAAAGAAATTATTAATTAAATTATGAATTAAAGAATTAGAGAAAGAAACACATGTAAAAGGAGAAATAGTTCAAAAAATTAAAGTCAAATAAAATTGCTTTTCTAGTCATCTCTTTCCAATTTTGAATCGGAGAAAAAGAATTTAATAGAAGCAAGTCAAATTGTGCAATTTCATTGTATCATATTGCTCCGTGAACACACAGTACATCTTGGCGTTTTAATTGATTCATGAGAGAGCTTTAGAATAGATAGCCCTATGTTTTTAGGTGGGTCAGAGATGGATTATCTGTGTGATGTTTATCAAGATATTTAATCTTTATGAGCTCCTAGATTTTCACTGTAGAAAGGGATTAAGAAGAGTCACTTTTATATCATACAACTGCTATGAAGATTACATGAGAAAATCCAAGTCAAGTGAATTGGCTCAGTGAAACAGTTCATATGTTTGCTGAATGAACATAAACACGCATCCATCATGAATAACGAAAGGAATGCATCGATGAAAGGAGGAATAAGGCATTTGACTTTTATATTAATCAATGATTGTTTAAGTGTATTGCCTGGAAAATGAATAGAAAAGTCAGAGTGGTAGAGCAGTATTAGGATGCTTGCCTTGCGTGCAACTGACTCAGGATGAGCCTCGGTTCGATCTTTGGGATTCCATATGGTCCCCTCCAAAAAAAAACAAAAGAAATATTTCTTCTGCTCTTAACTTCCCAACCCTACTCACTAGAAATACATACATTTAATACAAAACAAAATCCACCTTCATCATAATAGCTTTCCAAAATATTTGATAAATTTTCGCACTTAATATATATTTAATTCTAATTCTAATTTTTGGGGGGAGGGCTTGGGTCACACCCAGAAGCTCTCAGGAGTTACTCTTGACTCTACCCTCAAACACACTTCTGGCAGACTCGGGGTATTATATGGGATGCCGGGATTTGAACCGCCATCTTTCTGCATGCAAGGCAAATGTCCTACCTTCATGCTATCTCTCTGGCCACTGATTCTAATTCTTATACTAATAAAATCACCATGCTTTCTCTTTTGGGCACTTTGATAAGTGCTTTGCACATGTTATATGTGCCACAATTTTTTAAAGTGGTCTATATCTTCATTTTATATATGGACAAAATATATTTTTTGGTTTTCATTTTTGGACTACATCCAGTGACACTCAGTGGTTATTCCTGACTATGTGCTCAGAAATCACTCCTGGCTTGGGGCACCATATGGGATGACTGGGGATCAAACTGTTGTCCATAGTAGGTCAAGCATGTGCAAGGCCAACATCCTACCGCTGGGCCATTTCTCTGGCCCCTGGAAAAAACATTTTAAAATCAGAATTAGGGAATAAAAAATTTAAAGGACAGATACGTGCTGAGTCTGAATATTTTACTTGTAATTTTTTTTATGTCACTTTGGTGTTAAACAAAAAAGTCAGTCTGAATGTATCAACAGTTGCTCCATTTTGTTTGATGCTCCAGTGCCTGTACTAGATGCTCTTTCCAACATTATATCTAGTCATTCAAGGCTACATCTAATTGGAAATTAAAATGCAAGTTCAAAAATAAATATGCTAATCAAAATTTGAATGCTAGACCTTCCACTCTATTATTTCATCCTCTTTTATTTACGTAATGTGGCTATGCTTTTGATAAGCAAGATTCCTCAAACTTCACAAACCACTAATATGCAAAAAACTTTAAGTGCTTCCATAATTCTGTGAAATAGGGCACTAGGTGGCTGGAGATAGCATGGAGGTAGTGTGTTTGCCTTGCATGCGGAAGGACGGTGGTTGAATCCCGGCATCCCATATGGTTCCCTGAGCCTGCCAGGAATGATTTCTGAGCGTAGAGTCAGGAGTAACCCCTGAGCACCACCAGATGTGATTCAAAAACAAAAAAAGACAAAACCAGAATAAAAAATAAAAAAGAAAAGAAATAGGGCCCTAAAACCTAACTTAACAAAGAGATCTCATAAGCAAGCAGCCACCATACAAGAATTTTTTCACTTTCATAATATATCCATTATCCAACTTCTATTTAGCAAATCATGGAACCTATTATCTTTCCAAAAATCCCTACACCCATCCATCTACTCATATACATATCTTAATTTGGTTTTATTTTTGAGGGGGTTAGGCCACTGACTTATATACTTATTCATTCATTCAATCCATCTATTCAATGGAATATTTCCAATTTCTTGCAAAACAGTCTCAAGATAGTACCTAGAAAAATAATGTTTAAGTTTGGTTGAGCAAATTAATTACAGCGTGTTTCAGATTCCATGAATAAATACTATGACACAATTGCTTTTAACAGAATTCTGTAACTAATTAGTTGAACTTATGCAGCTGCAAAGAATGGTGAAATCATGTAATTTTCTGCAACCTTTTTGAAAGTTAAAGATACCATGTTGAAAGTAAGCCAGAAGAAAGACAAATACAGAATCATCTAACTTATCTGCGGTATATAACTTAATGATAAAATGAAATAAATGAGAAATACCTAGACCACCCTTGGCATGAGAACCTAGTGAGGTAATGGACAGAGAAGAAAAAAATTAAGATGGGAAGGAAGAAGATGAAGGAAATGAAAGAAGTAGAGTTAGGGGTTTAGATATACTGGTGATGTGGAAGAATAATATAGCTATAAATCCAAAGCATAATCTCAACAGCGCTTAAAACATAAAGATCTAAGCTGCAATCAAGGTGGTTGTAATGTTCCTGCTAAAGTGGCTGGAAGGGGGTGGATTAGGTGATGACTATAGATCATCAAAATGGGAGATGATATGGGGAGATGATTCTGTCTATAGTCACAGAGGCACATATTTTGCCAAAGGAGGCTTTAAGGAAAATATAATCCTCACCTCCAATAGCTTTTCAATGTTTACTGCTGTGGCTAAGCCACATCCAGTTGCTCTGCAAAGTAAAAGAAATATAATGGAGTAAGACACTGGAAGAATGTGAAAATGTTCTTTAAAAGAGATGACAAGGGAATGGTGATACAAGTGGTAAGGCCTCTCTGCCTTGCACATGCTAGTCTAGGATGGACCGTGGTTCAATCCCCTGGTGTCCCATTTGGTGCCCCAAGACAGGAGTGATTTCTGAGAGCAGAACCAGGAATAATCCCTGAGCATCACCAGATGTGACCCAACAATAAAAAAAAATTAAAAATTAAACAAGATAAAGAGATGACAATTGATGTGAATCACAGAAAGAATGCAGATGAAGGTGTGGTGCATCTACGTGCATGCATGTGTCTAAAATAGGTTGACAATGACTTTGGGATAAATATACAAATAAACCAACCATTCTCTTTGCATACATATCAGTCACCTTCTTTCTGGTAGTCAGACTCAGTATTATAAAAATATCTACAAAGGAAAACTAAAATTTTTCATACACTATTAATTCTTGTCTTGATTATAAGATATATAGTAAATGACATATTATTAGGTGCCAACCCAGATTCAATTATATCAAAAAATGAGATATTTCTTAAAGTAACATTTATTCTGAATTTAGATGCTAACAATACATAATATTAATATACCTAAAACTTTAACCCTGAGATTTGAACACAGAAAATTCAAATAAATATGCACACCAACCAAAGACATATATGTTATTAAAAACCATTCTCTTTCATTTTATCTCAAGATAGTAGCTAAAAAATAAAAAGGAAGATATACATTTTTGATAACTTATTGATTAAAGAGCACACAGAGTGACTTCAATTTATTATTTAACACAGATAGTTCCTAACTATAAAAATCCTCCTTATAATATCTTTGAAGCTATACTGTTGGAAGCAGGTCTGAAGTTAAGGATCATCAAATAAATAATAATTTGTACTTTTCATATTCCAAGACAAATAGAAGCTCCTACATTATTAAATAATAGATTAAAAATAACTCAGTTGTTAAATGTAAAATACCTTAAGTGATGAATTTTTGAGTTTTGGTCTTTATGTCATGCTTTTGTTTAGAAACGTTAAACACTTTTTATGGGCTAGCTTAAGGGAATTGGGAACAAATGAATTTAAATGGTCAGATTTGAAATTTTTTCTTTAAAAACTATTTAACTGTGAGTCAAGTATTTCTCTTTACTGGGGTTTTATCTTAAACAAGGCTAGGAACAACGGCATAAATAATAACTAAGATTTTGTGTGGAAAAGTACTCACTAGCTACTATCACACATTATCTGTACAAGTGCATAGATTTAATGTTATTTAAAGATAATATATGATCATTTGAATATTCAGTACTCATAGATTTTTGGAGAGGAAAAACAAATTTTACATGAAGATAATCCTGTCTACAGGAAGATAATCTTGTCTTGAAACATTTATTTTGAATAAATAAAAAAGGCAATATATTCTCCAACATATTATATAATCTGATCTAAAGTGAATACGGCTTCATTAAAGCCACCATTAATGTTGCTCTCTGCCTTCCCAGCAGTAACCACAGTTAAAATGATATGTGCCCAGGTATTCATTTTTCAGATAGCTTACACAGTATGTTAATCACCAAACATTTTCATAGTTAATTTTAACAGTTTGTGATATAACTTATTTTATACTCCTCTGCCTTATTTCAGCAGTTTATTGACTATAATTTAGCTTTTCTTTGATGACTCACTGCCACACTTTTGAACAGAAATTATTGGTTAGTTCAATATCAATGCTGTAATCTGAGACTTCTAATGCATGACTATTTCCAAATATTCTTCACTCAGTAACCCATGATCCAATAAATATGTACAGTTCCAAGCATCCATGGGAGTCTTAGAATGTATCCCCCCAAAATAAAGGGGAATATGACACTTTTTACAGTGCCATATTTCTTTTGTGTTACAGAGATTGCAATGCTATAAATAATAGTTACTTATGCTCATAATTCTGACATCTCACCTATCACCAAGTATTACTTCTAGTCTTATAAATGAAAGTAAGATATGTGAGTAAGCATGTGACTAGTTAATCTAAACAGGAACTAGAAAAGCCTCCCCACATATCAAAGGTAAAGGTCAAAGTGTTTCAGGGGCCACTAGATAGGCTTTGTAATAGTAACAGAAACCAAGATCTGGATAACAGAATGATCAGTAACTAAGAACAGTTTGTGAGCAACAGACTACCAGTGAACCTCAAACTATTGCCTGCAGACCACATACTGTATTTGTTCCCATTTTGTTTCTTCACTTCAAAATAAGATATATGCAGTGTGCATAGGAATTTGTTCGCAGTTTTTGTTTTTACTATAGTCCGACCTCCAACGATCTGAGGGACAGTGAACTGGCCCCCTGTTTCAAAAGTTTGAGGACCCCTGGACATACTAGAGTATTTAAAATTCCACGGAAATTTACCCTATCATTTTAGTACATCCTTAATACGATGCATTTTAGAGAATAGTAAGGGCCTGAGAGAGGTAATTAAAGGAGTTGACATGGTGACTAACGTGGGTCCAATCCAGTTCAATCTCTGGCACTATATATGCACGCCCATGCATCACAGAGTGATTCCTAAATGCAAAGCTCCCGAGTACCACTGAGCTTGGTGCAAAGGGCACTCCTTCAAAAAATTTAGAAATGAGCAGAAAAGGGGGCCCAGAGCAGAGACGCAGACATAAAATGGAAACTTTCCAAGTGTATGCCGCAAGTAAGTATATGATTCTGAGAGTGATAAACAGAAGGTGAAGCTAAAGAAGAAAGAGCATTCATGAAAGAGATTCTTGTGTGTGCATAAGAATAAAAATGTTCAGAGATATCCGTTTGTTGAATGATTTGACTCCTTTAGGTCAAAGTCAGTTTGCAAGGATTGGGGGGTAAGTGTAGTTGAATTCCACAGGCTCAAAGGAAGCACCCATTTAGAGTATTTTTATGGATCATAAAAGACTTGAGGAGGGTAGTATTTCAAATGAAACTATCAAGTTTTGTTATCCTTGGTCCCTTACCTACTATATGATTACATAGCTTTTGTGATGGCTGATAAGATTGATATTTGCTCCATATTCCCAAGACATGTTTTTTTACATCTGTCTTGATCTGCTTTGCTCAGAAATATCAGTGTCTGTATTTCTCCTAGGTTTTGAGTCATGGCAATAAATTTGATTCAAGATGGAAACATTAGGAAGCCTTGTGTGATCAGGCTAAAATTATAAGAGATCACACACATGACACTGGTTGTCTTCCTCCTACCTTATTTAATATTTTACTCCATTCGAGTTCTTGACTGAGAGAAGTTCTCCAACCACTGGTGCAATTGCCATTTTGGGTGTTATATTTCATGATGAAAATATAAACCTCACGGGGCCCGGGAGATAGCATGGAGGTAAAGCGTTTGCCTTTCATGCAAAAGGTCATCGGTTCGAATCCCGGTGCCCCATATGGTCCCCCGTGCTTGCCAGGAGCAATTTCTGACCATGGAGCCAGGAGTAACCCCTGAGCACTGCCGGGTGTAACCCCAAAACCAAAAAAAAAAAGAAGAAGAAAAAAGAAAATATAAACCTCAGAGAATGGGACCATTTCATCAAAGTCAAGTAACTGTTCATTATCACCTTACAAAAATGTCAGAAGCAGGAGAGCCAATCAGATTTGCTATTATGGGACCAAAATAGAAAGTTAGATGACTTCTAAACACTTTTAATTGGAATAGTCAGCAAACAGACAACTTAGTCAGAATGGAATTTCAAAACCAAGTCTGCATCGTTCTGATTAAAGTCTCATTATGGATATCTGAAATGTCAGGGTTCACCAAGGAATGCACTGCCATGCAGAATCAATCCAAGAATCTTTTCAGGTTCATAAAAACCCTGAATCAAAGCTATTTTGTTTTATTTTAATTTTTTATTTGTTTCTTGGCTGGAATATGATTTACTCAGGAGTAATTCCTGTCTGTTCTCAGGATCATTCCTAGTGGATTTTGGGGGCCCACATCTGATATCTTGCATGTAGACAATTTAGCTTTGATCCTTGGATCCATATTTCATCTCCAGAGTACCACAATTGTGTATCTGAGTGCAGAAACATATGTCAGCTTTCAGTACAGCGGTGTTTAATTCAAGATTTCAAAAGTAAGCAAGCAAGAAAATAAACATAAAAAAGAAAGAAAATAAAGTAAAAATAAACTGTACCATAATGCTAAGTGAAAGCCAAAACAGAAAATACCAATCTTAATAGACATTCAATAGAATCAGATAGCAGATTGATAATTTACTAAAGATTTGTTATAGAAAAGACAAAATGAGTGTTCTTGATCAAAGAGTACAGAAGCCCAAATATACAGGGTGCATAAATTCTGGAGATCTGTGCATAGCATATTTACTACAGGTGATAATATCATGTTGCAAAATGTATGAAAATGGTGATCACAAGTGTTCTCAACAGATTTAATTTACCAAAGATCTGTCAGGTTGCTGTTTGCAGAGTAGAATATCAAGGGCAGCAGAAATGGAGGTTGAAGCTAAAGTTCAGTCTGACTTATTAGCTCAAGTGAGTGACTAAAGAGGCTTGAACAAGAAAAATTATATGATAAGGATGAAAATAAACCTCTGTGTGTTACTCATAATACCCAGAAAATCCATAACTTTCTTCCAATTGACTCGTTTTATGTTCAAATTCTTTAGATGTTCCACTGGTACTACTGAGTAGTGATCCATTTGTTCAATTATCTAAAAGGTCTTTCTTTCCCTCTCTTGCAATACCCATCTTCCTAAACTGTCCTTCCTCATTCTGTCATTGTTAGAATTTAATAACTTAATTATCTGTAAAGTCCAATAAGAAGACACCATTTTATTAGTCTTTCTATCTTTTCTAAGTCACTCCTCTGAAAATGGGAGAATATTCTCCTAAACTCCAAACTTTTTTTTAAATATAATTTTTATTTTTAAACATGTTGGGTTACATATCGTTGGCAATCATATTTTAGGTACAAATTAACATAAATCAGGGGAACTCCCATCTCCAAACTTTTAGTGGGGCTTGCACACTGAAGAAGGAACTCCATACTCTAGTTGACAAGACTGTCAGAAAGGTGCCCCTTGACTATTTCCTTGATGAGACACCTCTGCATCCCCAGTATTCCAAACCCAGTATTCTATTCATTTCCTACAATTGAAGGGCTCTGCATGTTACTTTCCTTCTAATTACTCTTGTCCCAACTGCCCACTTAGAAATTCATTCAGACCTCAGTTTATACATCTGTCTTCTGCAAACCCTTCCTTGACAATCCTTCCCAGGAAATGTGGTTCATTACACCTTATCTTTGATCCTATAGAACATTATTTATTGGCTGGTTTATTCTTGTCTATTTCCATTCTTATTTTCTGATCATGATGCATCTTTGGCTGTGCCCTCACTAAAACAATTAAAAAAGATCATCAAGCCAGAAAGGTGACACTAGAGGTAAGGAGTCTAACTTGCAAGCTTTAGCCTACGACAGAACATGCTGGCATTTTATATGGTTCCCCCAAGCCAAGGGCGATTTCTAAATGCATAGCCAGGAGTAACCCCTGAGCATCAAATGGGTGTGACCCCAAAACAAAACAAAACAAAAATTATCAAAAAAGTACTGCTTCTACCATTGGCATGTAAACATCTAGAAGCATTTTATGTCTGAATAGAAATATTTGACATAGTTGAACACCCAAAGTCTGGGAAGATCAGAGAATATTATAGATAAACTGCAAAAAAACCCACCTTCTGGTTCTTAGGAAAAACATATTTCATCTACACAATTATCTAGCATTTTAAATGAAGAACTTTGAGGAGAAACAGAGCTGTGGAACATCTTTCCTTGTGTCATATAAAAACATGACTTGAAAAAAATTAAACTGAAAAAAAAAGCGATTGCATGGAACTATGCAAAAGCAACCCTAGTTGCAGAGGTTTGTTGTATATTCTAAAGTTTTGTACTAGGAATAGCTGTGAAAGAAAATAAAAACTTTAAAGTAGGGATATAAACAGTTCATTAAATTGTACAAGTGATATCTTTGACCAAAAGAGAATCTAAATACTACAAAGCTAATTATGGTGAGAAAAGACATAGATTAGAATATATATGTATATATGTATGCATATATATATATATATGAAGAAACTGATGGGCTGAAGTGAGAACACAGTTCTCATATATAAACAATACTATTTCTCTCTTCTAACTCTATCTCTCTCTCTCTTTCAGCACACACACATTTAATCTACCAAGGCAGCTTAAATAGGAGAATATAAAACCTTTGGTGTCATTTTCTAAAATGCTGAAACCCATCATTTACAATTATATTTATAATTTGAAAATTTTGGTAACATTTATTAAGGACAAAGATACTATTTTATTCTATTCCATTTTATTTCTATTCTATTTTAAAATAGAATATATATGTAATTGGTCACTATAAGGTGGTATAGTTAAGGCAACTATTTGGTTGGTAAAATTATTTTTCAAAGAGACTTCCAGATTAATAACTGGAGAAGCAGAATTCACAACCTATCTTGTCTGATGCTGTGTGATTAGACTTAGAACTGTTGTAAAAATAAAGAATTTTCTGTTGAGTATTTTATATTGAAATACCTTTTATTCACAGCTCTTTAATCATTGTATGCATTCACCACATTCATAAATAGATTAATAACCACAGTTTACAAACGAGTAACTGAGGCCTAGGAAGAACAACTGTCTTGTTACGGTTACTCTTCCCAGTAGATTCATGTCTCCAATCTAGATCTCCCTCATCCAGTGTATGATTTTTTCCATTAAATTGGAGCTGAAAATTAAGAATACATGTGGATGGAAATAAATACATTTTAAATTTTAAATATTCTAGTGACTCTTTTCAGCAATATATATATGTGCTGAAAAGAGCCACTATATATATATATATATATATATATATATATATATATATATATATATATATATATA
>PVKC010002185.1:0-22804 GCA_004027635.1 Crocidura indochinensis | reverse complement strand
CCTTCAGTTTTGCTGCACATATTGAGGTGGTAAAGACAACAAGAACAGTCTCTATAGAAACCTTTTCCGGTACAGGTGGTCCTGACTCAGGTACTGCATCACACCTTGAGCAATTACTCACTGAGTTGGTCAGTACACTGAGTACTGAGACCACAACATGGTTGAATAGGGCAAGTTCCTGCCTTAAGAAAATACTGAAACTACAAAGGGAAGCAGATCTGTGTAGAAGCGATTATCTAAAATAACATAGTCTGAATGGTACAGGCACTGAGAGCTTCTAGGGAGGCATTCTTTTGAAAAGTATATTTGACCTGGGTTAGAGAAGAGAAGGGGAGTATATAATATTGTTGCTGGAAAAACTAGCATGAGGAAAAGTAGAAATATGAAAAATAGTACATTGTATTAGGCAATCAATTTTCTTCAGAAATTCTGCCTATTTCTTTTCAATTATTATGGTAATTTAACTCAGTGTAAATATTCAGGACAAATATTTGGTAAGCTTCTTACATGATTAAGAACCTAGATAAATGCAGGTGAATATTTTCCATAGGTCATTAAAAATGTGCCTGATCCAATGTATGTATCTTACAAACACTTAAATTACTTCCATTATGTGGAAATCCTGTTTACAATATAAAATGCAAAAGTCAGCATTTAGTTGGGCAAAACTTAATTTTTCCAAACTAGTACTAATACTGCTTTTAATGGCAAGGCCCTTGACCTTCAATTATAATAAGCAAGGATGTATGACATTCTATTTAGCCTAATAAAGGCCTCTTTGTATTTCTCTAAGTGATTCTTGGACCAGATAAAAGTCCTTCATTTGTGAGTTACTAACCAATATTTCTACTTGCTTTTCATAGCTGATGCCTATGTAATGATTTATGATCAGATAGAAGATATTTCATTTGAAAATGATAATTTTACATGGCATGCTAGAATTTTTATTTTGCAGTGACATTCACAGAACTCAGGCTTTCATATAATCACGTCAAGTACTTTACCATTGTACTATATCTCAAGCAGGATGCTATATCTTTAAAAATCCTTCTCCAGAATCCCACTCTATTGTCACAAGAGCCCATACACCACAATAATTATAGGCATTCCATTCTACAGATGAGAAAAGAGAGTTCAGAAAATGAAATCAATTCAATGTCACACCATACTGTAAGTCTATGATGAAATAAAAGCTAAAACTTTCTGTTTTCTTACTCCCAACTCTGTTCTCTTCTTTCTGCCCATTGCCATCTGCCTAGAATACAATATCATCCTCATTATGACACAACTCCAGGATGAAATACTGGTCAAATCGCATTCCCTCGGGCAATATAAATACAGCATAAATTAAAAGCCCAATTAAATAGAATAGCCTTTTAACTTAGATTTACAATTGTCCCCTGAGGTCAGGATAAAGAGTCAGCCTTTCAAAATCCAATGGTTTTTCATTCTGGAAATTATCCAGAGACCCACTTACCCATACTCACCTAACTTTATCTCTTACTTTATAGCCTTTCTGAGACCTAGTTCCCATAGAGCTGGGAACTGAGTTTGGAACCATGCCCTAGACTCTGCACCTCTCTGGCCTGCAAACCTGATTTATGGGATATCTGTGTGGATAGTCTAAGTGCCTCATGTCTATAACACTCATGATGACAAACTGTCTCATTCAATTAGAGATCAAAACAAAATCATCTAGCTATCTAAAATTGGGATGATTTGCCAATGGATAAGATAATTGAAATGGCCAATAGGACAAAAGGGGTCAGACCTGATGTTCTTGTTTTTCTAGTATTAGTGGAGTGTGTGGGAAGGGGATAAAAATTAGGTGACATTCTTAATTTCAAGCTTATATTTTCGTATCTATTTCCCAGAATTTAATAATAACCATACTATCAACTTCACAGATACCTCTGGGTTTCCAAATGGTAATCACTCCACTAGCATACTCTGCTTATTCAAACATCACCCTTTAGGCTGCAGATTTACAAGCTGATTTCAGAATCCAAGAGCCAGTGCGTGTTCTGAAGATCTTCTCCATGCCACAGCTCGGATGCAGTGCTGCTCCCAGCCCCAGCCCCATCCAAATCACAAGACTAGGTCTCTAGGTCAGCCTGGAGCACAGACAAATGGTTATCGCAGTTCTGCTCACCTGGACAGAGTTTTCTCACCAACCTGCTTGGATTTCCTAACTCCGGAGGAATGGCCTTGCGCAGGATCTGGGGACTTCTAGAAAGACCCCTTCCTTGAGCCAGTCAGCATCTCTCCACCTAGTCACCACCTTCCCTTTCTTGCCCACTCAAAAACTGCAAGACATAGACATTGGGAGGGGGGGGACACAAGCCATTCCAGTGTGGAATCCCAGTGAAGTCACAGAAAGCTATCCAACTCCCAAATTCCGCTTCCTAGCTTCCAGAAACGTCACTACCACCCAAGGAGTTTTGGCAGCAGCTGCCAACCCCTAGTTCTCTTTCCTACCTGTCTCCCACTGGCGGGGTTCCCCTCTTTCACCTCCTCGGGCGGGATACAGCTTCTGGGTCTCTGGCTTTTTCTTTCTCTCTCCTCTGGCAGCTGACACTTGCAGAGGCGGTGGGTGGACCACACCACGGAGTCGGGGCACCTGCCAGCTGGATCCCAGGTTTCCTCTAGCACCGCGATCCAGCCTGGAGGAGGAGCGAGGATGCTGTCCTCGCTGACGATGCGATGGTCCTGATGAGGTTGCTATGGTTATGGGACTCCGCAGTTGCCCCCGTCTCCGCGCAACAGCTGCCCCGCCGCGGCCTCTGGACAGCTCAGCCTAGGTAGGATGCAAATGCGGGCACCCCGAGGAGCTTGGTCACCGTCCAGAAGACCCCAGCGTGCGCCTAAACTGCAGCCTAGAGATGCTCCTGGCGTCCCCAGCGCTCAGCTCACCTCTGCGCCCTTGTCCTTCTCCTTCCCGCGCCGGGACGCGCGCGGCCAGAGGCAGCGCAGCGCGCAATGCGCCCTGGAAAAAATGAACTGGAGAGCTCGCCCGCCACTGGCTCACAGCTGGCCCGGTGCCCCGCACCACTGCGCAGCGCCCAGCTGCGGGGCGCGGAACACGTCCAATCTCCGTTGCTTGGCGGAGGATGCTCCAAACCCGAGCGCCTGAGCTGGAGGGAGAGGCCCGTGGAGAGGCCGATCTCATCAACGCGTCCCGCACACCAGTGGAGGGCGCCTGCTGATGGACCCATGAGCCCTAGCCAGCCCCGGGCTGGCCACGAGCATGCTCAGTCTCCAGGCGGAGTTCTCTTCCAGAATTGACTACAGATTCAAGATTATACAGGCTAGAGGAGGAAAAAAAAAAGTCTCCTCCAGCAAGTCTGGGGGCAGGAGTATAAGGATGTGCAGGACTGGGAAAAATCATTCAAGGTACCAGGGACTACCCATTAGATGCCCAAGAAAGCGTTGAAACTTGCTTAAACCCCAATGAAAACCACATTGGGGGACATCTCACAGAGTGGGGCGATCCCACTAACCCATGTTCCTCACCCTGGGATGTTCACATATATGATAAAGGGAGCTCAGGGAAGAACAATACGGAATATTAGACCAGTATGTGTCTACCAGACATCAATCTTGTAGAAGCAACAAGTACTGTGCTTGAGACAGAGACCAGAGTAGAACTTTGAAGATCAGTGCTTCCCCCTCACCCCCTCCCACCCCCGTTGACTCTGGATAAATGGCTTCACAAGTCTCAGTTTAGAGACTTCAGTTGTAACCAACCATTTGCAAGTAGTATCACTAGATCCTAATTCTGTTGGAGAGGTGAAAAGAAAGGTTAGAGGGGGCCGGGCGGTGGCGCTGGAGATAAGGTGCCTGCGCTAACCTAGGACGGACCACGGTTCGATACCCCGGTTCCCCTATGGTCCCCCGTGCCTGCCAGGAGCGACTTCTGAGCGAATAGCCAGGAGTAACCCCTGAGCGTCACCGGGTGTGGTCCAAAAAAAAAGAAAAAAAAAGAAAGGTTAGAAGAGAAAGAAACCTGGAAGGAAGTTGGGGAACAAAGATAAAAAAGATGGTTGCAGTTTGGGAGGTTGTTCCTTTGTAGAAGGAGCAAGAACGAATGAGTATAGGGATGTGAGGGCAGGTGGAGAAGGTGATAATACTACTAGAAGTCTAAGTGTGAAATATCTAAATGTGTGAATTCACTATTGTTGAAGCAGAACCAGGACAGGGACATGTGATGAGATTAGAAAAGCAGTAAATACTTCACACCAAGGAACTTGGTTTCTAATGAGAGAGTAGTGACAACCGAAACTATTGAGGTGTTTTAGGGGAGGGAACAGCCAGGTTAATATTTGAGGAAGGTACTCTTGCTTGAAGGTGTGCATTTTGGGTACTGTTGGGTATTGATGCTACAAGAAGCAACACTGCCGAGAGGGTATTGGTACAAGTCTCAGAAACTGAGCTGCCTGTCCACTAGTCTACCAACAGCATCTGTCATTCCATGGGGATCCCTTGTACTCAGCACATGTTTGGTGAAGAACAAATAAAGAACACTTGATTTTCCGAAGAGAATTACTGATATATATCTCAAAATTTTGCCATATAATGTTATAAAATTTGTATGGTGTTAACTTTTACTGAAATTTAAACTATTTTTATTTTGTTTTATAGTTGCTACTCTCCACTAGCATAATTGTATAGGAGTCATTGTATTTAGATGAATTTCAGTTGCTTAAATAAAAGAACTCCAGGTCACATTGTCAAATAAAGGTACAAGAGGCAAAATGCTGTCTATAATATAATAATTCCAAAGGTATTGAAACATAAATATATTCTTTAAGGTCATATCAGCATAAAATATATCAAATATATTACGTAAGAAAGTTTTGGGAACATAAATACAAGGAGAAAGAAAGTTATTGGGTAGGACCTGAAACATCTATGTTAAGATGTGACATATGTGTCAGCATCCTGGAATCTTCCCCATGGCAAGAGTTATTAGATTATGTGGCCAGAGAGATAGCATGGAGGTAGGGTGTTTGCCTTGCACGCAGAAGGACGGTGGATCTAATCCCAGCATCCCATATGGTTCCCCAAGCTTGCCAAGAGCGATTTCTGAGCATAGAGTCAGGAGTAACCCCTAAGTGCTGCCGGGTGTGACCCAGCAACCCCCAAAGAGTTATTAGATTATAATAACCAATATGACTGACAAGTCATCAAACTGGATAGGTAAATCCAGGTATGTCTTAGGCCAATACCCTTCTCTTTGGAGGCGCCAGAAAATATCTCAGTCCACTCTGGCGTCTGCATCCAGGGGTCCTCAAACTTTTGAAACAGGGGGCCAGTTCACTGTCCCTCAGATCGTTGGAGGCCGGACTATAGTAAAAACAAAAACTGCGAACAGATTCCTATGCACACTGCATATATCTTATTTTGAAGTGAAGAAACAAAATGGGAACAAATACAGTATGTGGCCCACAGGCCGTAGTTTGAGGAGCACTGGAGCCACAAGGGGTGACTGTGAACCACTAGGAGTTTTAGGAAGTAAGGGTAAGCCTTATTTTAGGAAGTAAGGGAAGGCCTACTTCTGCCCCGGTGGAACCACGCAGAACTGACCAAAAAGCAAAAAGATGAAAGCTTTCATCACTCTCATGCCCTTTCCCAGGAAATGACTCACCGCTCATCACATCACAGGAGTCAGAAGCCAAAAGCAATCCTTAGCCTTTGGTCTTTCTGTCTCATTCTCTTCACTTCCCTCATTTCCCACATCTCTAATTAAATACCCACAACTGTCAAGTTCATCATATAAATTGGTTCTCAAAATCAATTTTATAATAGCGACATCAAAGGAATGTTATTTTTTTCCCTGAACAAGAGGCTATAAATTATGTCACAAAAGGAAATGGATCTGCTCTTACCATTATGTCTTAAGGTGAGCTGTGATAAATGGGATAGGGGGACAGACAGAATCCTTGATCCATCCAAAGGTTGCTGGTGTAGCAAAAAGATGATGATTAATTTGAAAGATTAATTTGAAAAATACTGAGATAAAGCTGAGACGTATGCCCTTAGGACTTGAACAACTTGAGGTTTTTGTTTGTTTGTTTGTTTGTTTGTTTCCAGGATAACAATGAATCAAGCAAGTAGACCAACAGGCTGTAAGAGTAAGCAGGTTTTTCAATGGTGACATCCTGTGGCAATAAGAAGCAACTGTCATGAATTGAGGATTAGAATGTTGGTTCCACATGATGGAGAGGAAGATGAAATAGAGTTCTGTTTGGACTGTGTAAGCTCTCATTATTTTAGGGCAGTTTGACAATAAAAGACAAAGAGAAACTTTTCCTTGCTAAAAGAGCACAAACAAGAACAATTTTCACATCAAAGCTTAGCTTTACTACTCAGTAATGCATGTCCTTTGATATACAGCTTGATTTAGTCTTATGTGGTTCATTACTCAAAATTAAGAATGTCAATTCTCTAAAGCATGAGGTATAATAAAACATACATCATATGTTTTACATGATTTATATGGGTCTAACTTATTAAATCCACAAACCCTACCTCATGATGAATATGCATGGTTATATATGGGTTATGTTCTAGATGGTGAATTATCACTGTTCTCTTCAGGAGTTATTGCATCTTTAAGAGTAATTTTCAACTTTTATAATAATATCTATGTTCCCCTATCTGATTCTGAAAAAGAAATAAGTTCCAGTTTTTGCTCAAAACACACACTTGTGCATATCCCCTAACAATACTTGCTCTAACAAGTCACTTGCGCTTCCCAGAAAACTCACTCTTCATTACAAACAAGAATTCTTGTCCATGTTCCGAACATAGAGAAATTCCATTATAAACTCTAGAGATTTATTAGAGTTCACCATCTTCTCAAGCACTTTTGAATAATGCTCTCAAAACTTGCTGTATTATTCATATAAAATATGTATTCTACTATATAAGATATATAATTCTCTAATAGGCAAATGCCTTTGGTGAATGTTCTTTTTATCTTTTTTTTTTTATTTGGGGGCCAAACCCAATGATGCTAAGGGCTTACTCCTTGCTATGAGCTCAAAAAGTGCTCCTGACTTGGGGGACCACATGGGATGCTGGAGGATCGAACCATGGTCCGTACTGGGTCAGCAGTGTGCAAGGAAAATGCCCTACCACTGCACCTTATATTTTTAATCCAACTCATAGTATCTGTAATATGTAGGTGACTTATATTCAATATGTTTTTTTAAAACTTAATTTTACTTACTTTTACTTGATTTTCTTCTTCTGAAATGATATATTTTTATGTACCAAAATTAAAAGTTTGTATTGTTTATTATGATAACTATGAGATGAGTAACTGATGACATTATGCATCTTTAGATACAAGTTAATTGGCACAAAGAGAACCTTCAGGGGATAGCCAACTTCATTATGTCTTGAAATGGATCCATAAGAGAAAGACTACGCAGAAGCATAGCAGTTTCTCAAGTATATTTTTGGATTGCATTTTTACTAGTTTTTTATAATGTTTAATTTGGATCATATCCCACATCAGCATTAAACATTTATGCAATTGGATACTTATTAGGCACTTTATGCGATCATAGACATTAATATTTTGCTTCACCTATGCGAAAACCATGTAGTGGCCATTCTAACAGTAAGCTCAAGCCAATTTGGAAAACTTGACTAAAATCAGAAAAGAGAAAATGCTAAGCTTTGATTTGATTTGAGCAGTCAAGTCTAGCTGTTTACCATGACATATGGATCCTGTTGTGAACAGTGTTTTCATTGTTTGTGTAGTTCACAATCTATGTTTCAAGTAGGCCAACATTTGTTAGAGGTGAGTGAATAACATTATTTTATTTTAAATACTGGGAAGGTGCAGCAGTGGCAGCGATAGCGCAGAGATATGGATACTGACTTGCATGCGGCTGACACAGGACAGACCTGGGTTTGATATGTTCCCCCAAGCCAGGAGCGATTTCTGAGACCATAGTCAGGAGTAAACCCTGAGCGTCACTGGGTGTGTCCCAAAAAACAAACAAAAAACAAATATATATGTATATATATGTATAATATATATATATATATACTGGAAAGGTAACTCTTTTCTGGAAAAGGTACTTGATTAGTCTATTTCCTCATTCACTTGTTTGTAATCAATATTTAATACATGAGTATGTGTATTTTTCTGGAAGAATCCCTAAAAATTACATGATAAATTTACAATAATAAGTTCAGTGAATACAGTAATAATAATCTTATATTTAATTTAATAAGCAAAAATACCCGTGATATTTTCCATTGACATTAAGATAAGGGACACGGTGTTTAGTTGTGTTTGCCCAGTGATCCTGAAAATCATTCTTAAGGATCTTTAAAGGAGGGAGGTAGTCACTGAAATACAGGACTTCTTTTATTGTCAGTTTGTACACTAAACACCTTTGAAGCTTAAGTACAAAGCAGATTTTAATATAGATGCTTTAAGATATTTATCTGCACATTCTAAAATATTGAAACACATATCTTTCAGCACACTTATTTCTTTAAAGATAAATTGTTTTTTAGGAAATTTCTAGACAAGGAAGACTATAGGGTTACCATAATCTCATTCATTTTCTAGGATTTATGTAACAAAATAACATAAATTGAGTGACTGAAAACAGAAATTAGTTCTCTCATGGTGTTGGTAGGAGAAGGTTCTTGAACTTCCTTTCTCACCCTTTCTGATGGCCAGTGATGACAGGCGTGTCTCTGTTCCATGTTCCTTCGGATGTGTGCAGCTTGTGATGATGATGTAGTCTCATTCAGCCTGCTGGTTTTTAAGCTTCACATCTCTAGAGGAAGCTTCACATTTACGCTCTTGTATACTCAAAGTATTTTTATGGAAAGTAAACAGACAATGAGATCAAAAGTTCAACCTGGACACCAATCTCAGTCATTTATTACCTGTGTGACTTTATATTGTACTACTCTGCCTAAACATCATTTTACCTACCTGCAGGCTTATGTGAGAATTAAATGTAAATAAAAAGGTCATAATTTCCATTCAGTTTTCAACAATTATAGAAATTATATTTTTATTAAAAATAGTAAACACCCAATTATAATTTTTCAATTTCTTGTGGTTAGATGGGAACAACATAATTGAGTTCTCAACAATAGTCAATTGAGCAGAACTATTTTATTCTGTATGTGAGGACATAACAGTGAGCATTATTACATATAAACATATATATACTCAAAGACACATAAACACCTTTACACTCTAACTGCAGAGAAAATACATCAAAATAAAAATAATAGTTTATTTGAAATTAGATGTGTTAGAATAATAAATTACCTATTAATTGAACTTATAATTGAATAGCATATATACATATTGGTTTTTAGTTGTGTGCACATGCAATTGATATTACATAATACAATATATAATATAATTCTACTTTAATAAAGTTTGTAAAAGAAATGATAACTTTAGCACTTATAATGTAATAATCTGACCTATGTCAGTTATAAGAAAAAAATAACTCTTACTTATATCCCGAATATTTAAAAGTACCCCTGTTTACATAACACTGAATAATTGTTTCTAGCTACTTAAGTAAAAACATTGACTTTTCCAAACCACTTCTAAATGTCTAAAGAACAGCAGCTCATACCAAAAGATGAAACCTCTTACTATAGTCTTCTTCCTAGTTAAGGCATTTGAAGCACAGAAATTAATAGAACTCCACATCCAGAAATTGGCATAAATAAAATTTAATCCTATGTAATCTCATCTTGGATTTATACACATGAATGAATGACTAATATAATGCTACATGCAGGTTTTATGTTGATTTAATGATGGCTTAATGTTGACTTAATGACTTAATAATGATGCACTTTATTGCTAGAAGACCTGAATTTACTACCTGAAAAAAAGACATGATAGCAAATAAATCTTTTTTTTTTTTCAGAAAATCAGCAATTTTATAGAGACTTGAGTTGATAGTGAGATGACAGACATTAACAAATATTTATCCTTAGCTGTTGAATGGAACAGCTATTTTTGATTGTCTCTTCTCACTTTATATATTTACCTATGCCTCTATGGATGTGGATATATATCTATACAAATATATATGTCATTTAAGTTGGTTAGGTTAGATGATCAATATACTTTAGGGACAAATTTTGACACTTGACCAGGATATTGCCACTTCTCTTAATCAACAGGTTGAATATTCTAAATGTTTCATCCTGAATAAATTACAGGTTCTGTTCCAAAGTCTTCCATGCTAAATTAATTATAAAGGTAAATGATTTATCTTGAGCATGAAACTTCCATACCTTTTCCTGGGAAAATCCTACCCCAAGTTAAGAAGATATAAACTTTGAACTTGTAGGAATGTTTAGGGACTAATTACTCTGTAGTGAGCAATTATACATAGCAGGAATCAAGAACCAAGTAAACATCAAACGTTTATGTCTTAGCTGCATTTCATTCACTTTCCTGTAGTCTCATATTTTCTCAGATACCGGTAGATTACAACTTAACTTTGTTTCTCGATGGCATAAAACTCAATAAATAGGTAGACCTCCACTAGAATACTACAATATGTTACAAAGAAGTTTTTTTCTAGCACAGAATCTGCTAGTAATAATTTCAGTGACCTTGAGAAATGCAATTTGGCCCTCAAAACCTCAATTCACTGTATAGACAAAAGAGCAGAGTGTCTGGTAAGATATAAGAGCATGGAGTCAACAACATAGAAATCAGGACAACCAAACTTTAGCAATCAAACTTTAAACGGTGCTTGTTATGATGGCAGGCTGATGATCAGGGATGAAAAGGAACTTGTGGGGTGGCTCTGGGCACATTGGTGGAGGGAGATTTACACTGATGGTGAGATTGATAGTGAAACATTATGTATCTAAAACCCAAGTAAGAATAATTGTGTAAATCACAAAGGTTTAAATAAAACACTTTATTTTTCTGATATATGAGCAGAATATACCTTCTAATTTTTATGACCCTTGGATCTAAACACCTGAATAATATTTGTTCCAAACGTTTATTGTTGTGCAAAAAATATTTCACATTAAGCATGAATTTTTGCTCAATTAAATTACTTTATTACATTAATTATTTTCTATTATTGTAGACTAAAGGTTACTTATATTTGCTACATTATTTGAAAATTTGTTAGATACATTTTATTATGAAGTTGATCAAATACAAATATATGTAAGAATAGTGACAAAAGTAGTTTTATTAAAGATAATTAAAATAGGGGGCCTGGCGGTGTCGCTGGAGGTAAGGTGCCTGCCTTGCCTGCTCTAACCTAGGACGGACTGCGGTTTGATCCCCTGGTTCCCCATATGGTCCCCCGTGCGTGCCAGGAGCGACTTCTGAGCGAATAGCCAGGAGTAACCCCTGAGCGTCACCGGGTGTGGCCCAAAAACCAAAAAAAAAAAAAAAAAAAAAAAAAAAAAAAAAAAAAAAAAAAAAAAGATAGTTAAAATAGTAATCAAAATTTTAAATTGGGCTGATCACCCTGTTTTTTTTTGATAGCCCTGTTTTTAATAAAAGTGTTTTGTTTAAATCTCTGAGACACCATGTTGTTCTTTCCCAACGATAAGTAATTTGTTCTACCCCATCTACTACTCTGATTCTGTGTCAAGTCCTAGTCCCATGCTATCTTTTTTGTTTCATTTTGTTTTTTGGAGGAGCCATACCCGATGACACTCAGGGGTTACTCCAAGTTATGCATTTGCTCAGAAATCACTCCTGGCTTAGGGGACCATATGGGACGCCAGGAATCGAACCAAAGTTCATCCTGGGTAAGCTGCATGCAAGGCAAACGCCTTACCGTTGTGCTATCACTCCACCCCCATGCTATCTTCATATTTTATCTCATGTATGCATCTCTTAAAATGCATTGATTATTTAGTAAAATTATTAGATTATTTATATTCCTCTGTATTATTTTCTTATTATGGTTGAAAAGTCAAGATGTAATGTGAATAATATAAATTGATTTGTTGCCATCAAGGCAGAATATACTTTTTAAGAATAAAAAGGAATGAACACTTCTATAATTCATTAATAAAAAATGAAAATAAGGTTGACAATTTGATTTAAAACACATAACAAAATGAGGTTAAACCTAGATCTCAACAGATGTTCTTTTAAAAATTTCCATATTTTTCAAATGTTATGTGATTTACCTGGGCTTTTTACAATAATGATATAATATAATAAAATTTTGTGAATTAATGATTTTCCAAGTATGCATCTCCCAATATACTTGTGACAGTTTTTTAAAATTTAAGGGTTAAACTTTAACCCTTAAGAGATTTCTAAAGACAATTACTGAATTATAAAGTACACACATTTTATATATTACTATGCAATGTTGTATATTATAAAGTGATTTGTCATTTATGCTTATATCAGAACTATAAGTTCTCAACTCTTTATATCTTTCCAGTCAGTATCTGATAATGTCAGAATTTGTTTATGCCAATGTGTTAGATTGGGAATGACATCTCATTTAGAAATAGTATTTATTTGCATTTTCTAATGACTAATTAAGTTTAGATCTTTAAATATGCTTATTTTTCATTCTTGCTTCATTTTCTAAAATGTAAAAACTTTAATTCAATTATTGGATCAAGTTTTTTATTTGTATATTTTATGGTGTTGCATTTTTCTGTGTATTCAGTTTGCTTGATTATCTTCACACATATTATATCTGTTGTTCATACACATCTCCGTGGTATCTTTTAAATAATAGAACCTGTTTGTTTAAAACCAAATGTATTCTCTTTATTCTCATTCTCTCCCTCTCCTGCACCACACACATATGCACATACTTATTTTTTAATGCTCTTTGGAAGTATTTCTCATGTATGTAGTTTTTATGTGGGGAGGCAGCAGTACTGAGTGCTTACTCCTAACTCGGGGGTCACTTCTGGATCTTGACAAGATCTCATCATTTTAATAGTAAACAGACCAACAGTTACAAATTAAATCAGTGTATATTTATTATATTATGTTTTCATCTGTGACATCCTAATCTCAATGGATTAGACACTGAGGTCTCCTGAGAGCCAACCCTGTTTCTGCTCCACAAAATCTGGAAACTACCATGAATAAGAGAATCTTATCAAATTTCAGACTCAGTTGTCCCTTTGTAAAAAATACACAGCTTTGAAACAAAACCTTATTGCACAGCAGATGACAAATTTGGTTTGTTTTCCATAAGGAAATTAGGGTTAAATACATTTGTGATGAAAAAAGAATGATTATGTTCACAACCCAGAGAACACTGATTGATTCACTTTGACAATGTGAAACTCATGAATTTTTGTCAGCAATTGTTTTTACTATCACACCTCCTGCTGACAGAAATGACATCCCTCATTGTCAGCTCAGTGAAGTAGGTTTGAAGAGACTTGTTCAATTTTTGTACAACATAGGGATAAAAAAGTTACCAGAGAAAAACATGCCAGTTCCAAAGATGGGATCTAAGGTTCTGGGGTGAATGGACTGATGTCCAAAACAACTGAAGCCTAAGTCAAGTCATTATGACAAATGTTAAGAGTGAAAGGGCCCCCAAAAATATAAAATTTATGAGTTCCTATACCTTGTAAATCAGAACTTCTTTTTATATGTAATATTTTCCCATTTTAATATGTCTATGCAGAAAAAAACAATACATGATATTACTGGTGAATATGGGGATAAAAATAACAAACCATTCAATCCCTATAATCTGGTTCTAAAATGAATTCAGAGCCAATGACAACTTATCTACTAGAACTTCTACTAAACAAATAAAAAAAGAAGAATGTGGAAAACTACCGCTAAATAAGAAAATAGACAACAAAAATTTTACCTAGTAATGAACTACATCTAAAGAAATACACAAAGGAGGTATACATATCCCCTTTAAACCTTTTGAAATAAATACTGGCACGGTGTTCTGCACCAGCACCAGGAATTGGATTTCTATTAGGTAAGGCCCTAATGCTGCCCTGGCACTAAATTGCTCCAGAGTGGGTTCACATAACATCCTAACAACTTAGAAACCGTAAATTTTGTTGGGGGGAAGGTAAATTGTAATTACATAATTAGTGCTTTTAAATATTTAGTATCAAAAATTTAGCTAGCTACAATTTGTTAAACTCTAGTTTTTTGGACATTGCAATGACATTTTTCATTTTTTTCTTATACACGATTTATTAATTTATAATTTTAATTGTATCACCATAAGATACACAGCTACAAAGTTCATGACTGAGTTTCAGTAATTTAATGTACAACACCATCAGTCAATGCACATTTCCCAACTCCAATGTTCACAATTTTCTATCCAATCTCACCCTGCATGCCTCTATGGCAGATATTTTTTCTTTTCTTACTCTCCCTATCCTTCCCCATCTATCTCTTTCTCTCTCTCTCTCTTTCACTCTCTTTCTCTCTACCTCTTTCTCTCCCTTTATCTTACTTTTTCCCCTCTGAACACTAGTTTACAATATTGTTACTGAAGGGGTATTAAGCATAGCACTTTACTTCCTTTAAACACCCAAGTCTTGTCGAAATTTATCATTCTATCAATCACCAGGGAAACTCAAATTAAAAACAAATGGAGATATCACACACCATCGAGTCAGAAACATATCAAAAATAACAAGAACAATTATTGCTGGCACAGTTGTGGGGGCATATATTTTTCCAGTTTCTAAAAATACATGGCATTGTTCATAAAATAGCTTTATGGTGAAAGTTATTTGGTAGAAGAATGTTAAACTCAGTGCTCTTAATATGAAGTGTATCAACAATTCTTGACAATGAAACAAGTTTCCTGTGTCTGTGATTAACTGATATAAAGTTTCATATATATTTTCATATATATATATATATATAGATAGATATCATGAATTTTAAATCAGACTTTGCAAAACCCACTGTCAACAGGTTTTAGGAGTTTTATTGGATTTGTGTTGAATATACAGAACAGTCTAAGGATAATGGACATTTATGAAAACACATATATAAGGTTTTTTATGTATTAAAATTTGGTAATTTTACTTTAAAATCATTGCATTTAATTTGCTAGATTTAACATTGGTTTTTACTCTTCTATAAATAACTAGTATAAATATTCCCTTTTCAGATTACATTTTCTAAAATTAGTAGAAATAATATTATCTATACTAGGCATATTATTGCCTGATACAATTCTTACTAATTTTGATAATTTATAAATTTAGGGAATTCTCATACCAAAAACTATATTTTAGAACAGTGGTCCTCAAACTACAGCCCGTGGGCCACATATTGTATTTGTTCCCGTTTTCTTTCTTCACATAAAAATAAGTTGTATGCAGTGTGCATAGGAATTTGTTCTTAATTTTTGTTTTTACTATAGTCTGGCCCTCCAATGGTCTGAGGGACAGTGAACTGGGCCCCTGTTTAAAAATTTTGAGGACCCCTGTTTTAGAATGTTTATCATTTTCTTTCAGTAGTGTATGTTTAATTATTTTTAATTTTGTATTTAATTGAGGTCTCCTAAAAAATAGGAGTGAATATTCTAGCCTTGAATTTTTTTATTTTCTTTCTTTTTTCCTTCTTTTCTTTCTTTCCTTTTCTATTTTTCTTTCTTTCTCTCTCCCTTCCTTCCTTCCTTTCTTTCTTTCTTCCTTTCTTTTTCTTTCTTTCTTTCTGTCTCTCTTTCGAATCTTTTCCTCTCTTTTTCTTTCTAATTTATTTTATGTTGGGGATACTCCCTGAAGTGCTGAGAGATTACTCCTATCTCTGCACTCAAAATTATCCATGACGTACTCAGGGGACCATATAGAATGTCACGACGCAAGGCTCGCACCTCTATCAGCTCTACTATCTATCTGGCCCCTGAATTTTACTTTTTCAAATAATTATTTTTAATTGTTAGGCTTTGTATATATAGCCCCATACATATAATCAGTGGATTACATAGTAATCAATATTAAAAATCAAAAAGTGAAACATGAGTGGATACAGAAGATTATCTCATATGTTTTGTATATATACATATATTTATATAAATATACACTGAATAATTATTAATATAAATTAAATGAGGATATCTGTGGCCAAAATGTAAATCATATACACAAATTCAAGTTAATGGACAGCTACTAAATTGGAAATATATTTTATAACATGTATCAGATAAAAGCTTAATATACAATCACTCGATAAGTTCAATAAAAAATTAAGAAAAATAAGCAAATACCAGATTAAAATTTTGTGAGAGGAGGGGGCCGGGCGGTGGCACTGGAGGTAAGGTGCCTGCCTTGCCTGCGCTAACCTAGGACAAACCGCGGTTTGATCCCCCGGTTCCCCATATGGTCCCCCGTGCCTGCCAGGAGTGACTTCTGAGCGAATAGCCAGGAGTAACCCCTGAGCACCAATGGGTGTGACCCAAAAACAAAACAAAACAAAAATTTGTGAAAGGAAAGTAGTAGATAACTCCCCCAAAAATCATGTCTTTGGCCAGTCATTTAAAAATTGCTCATTGCTACTTGTTTTTGAGGAAATGCAAATAATAAATATACAAAATGCATTTATAATTATATATTATATATATTTACATATATATTTATAATTATAGAGATTATATCACTTATAGTTGAAGAACAAATAAATAAAATGGGACTGGAGAGCTAGCTAAAGCTTACATCATTTGTTTTTCCACACAATCAATACTTTTTTGTCTCAAACATTTTATATAGTCCTCAAGATCCATCAAGGGTGATCCCCAAGAACAGAGCTAAGAGCAAGCTTTAAGCACAGTCATGCTATTTGCATTTCTGTGACATAAAGAGAAGGGTAAACTGGATTCTCTACAGAATAATGAGAATCTGATTTAAGGTGACTGTTTCTCATGTTGTTGAGAAGTACTCAATGACATCTTTGCTTAAAAAAGTAAAAGAAAAGGTGTCCCATACATAAAGTCAATGTCAGTGAGTGAGGGGTGTAGAAAGCCTGTCTCGAATACAGAACACAGGCAGGGTGTGGGGATGGAAGGCATGGGTGCATTGGTGATGGGAAGGTTGCACAGTGAAGGAGGTTTTTTTGATTATGACTGAAGCTAAACTACAATTATGCTTGCAATCACTGTGTTTAAATAAATTATAAAAAAATAAAAGCTAAATTTAAAACCCATACAGAAAGCCAATATCAGAAAGAATTTTAACTTTTGTTCTATTTGACCACATTCACAAAGAAAAAGAAGTGATAACTTTGTCTCCCAAAAGTTTCTATTTAAAACAAATTGTATTAAAACAAAATTAGTTAATGCACTATAGAGCAATAAAATCATTATATTTCGGGTTACATTTAGTTTTGGAAATAAATTATTTGTATTGTGACTAGAAAATTGGCAAATAGGGGGCGGTGAAGTGGCACTAGAGGTAAGGTGTCTGCCTTGCAAGCGCTAGTCAAAGAAGGACATTGGTTCGATCCCCCGATGTCCCATATGGTCCCCCCAAGTCAGGGGTAATTTCTGAGCCATTAGCCAGGAATCATTGAGCATCAAATGAGTGTGGCCTGAACCCCCCCCCCAAAAGAAAGAAAATTGAAAATACTATGAAAAAATATCAAAATATAATAAAGATAAATTATAGATAATTAAACAAATCTTGGGTGTACTTGTTTAATATTTTCCCATTGTGACTCCATAAGAATCTATTGTATTTTGACCTTATTTTCAAGTTTCTAACTTTTTGTTTGTTTGTTTGTTTTTTGGGTCACACTAAGTGATGCTCAGGAATTACTCCTGGCTATGAGCTCAGAAATTACTCCTGGCTTGGGGAACCATATGGGAAGCTGGAATTTGAACCACTGTCCATCCTGGATCAGCTGTGTGCAAGGCAAATGCCTATCACTGTACTATTGCTCTGGTCCCAAGTTTTGGACTTTCATTTTAATAAAATAAAATGTTTAACAATGACAATCAAAAATAAGAAAATTACAAAATAGTGAAAATTTTAATGTAGTAATATGTTAGTGACCTTTATATGCTTTTATACTGAATATATATAATACTGCATATTAAAAATATGGGGTATTTTTGTTTTGTTTTGGACCACTCCCTGTGACGTTCAGGAGTTACTCTTGGTTATTTTCTCAGAAATCGCTCCTGGCTTGGGGGAACATGTGGGATGCCAGGGGATCGAACCTTGGTCCATCCTAGGTCAATTGCGTGCAAGGCAAATGCCCTACCACTACACCACCACTCCGGCCCCTAAAATCATATTTTGATTTTAAAATTTGTAAATATATGTTCAAATAGTGGCTATATGTTTATGTTTATTTAAAGTGAGAAATTCAAATTGCTCATTTTAAATTGAGTAATGTATTTAATATTAATGAGTGTATTCTGCAGGATAATCGCCTATACATGAAAGACATATTTCATTGCCATTACCATGAATGAAAAACATAATCTAATTAAATAAAATAATTATCTACAAAAATTATTTGACAACTTCATAGTCTATAAAGTTCTAAAATAAATCAGTGGAATATTTTAAAGATAAATCTTAAAATAATGTATAATGGGAACAAAGCAATAGCATAGCGGATAGAGCCTTTGTATTGTGAAAAAGAGTCAATCCCCAGCATCCCGTATTGTCCCCCAAGCCTGCCAGGAGTAGTTTTTTGAGCGCAAAGTCAAGAATATCCTCTGAGTGCAGCTGGTTGTAGTCCAAGAACAAACACCTAAAAAACATATAATATTTTATGCCATTAAAAACATAGTCAATTCTGAGATAAGAAGTCTATCACTATGAAATTTTTTATAGACAGGAATAATATCAAAGTCATACTTGGCACTCTATTTTTTTTATAGAATTTTCCAAAAGTTTTTTTTTTCTTTACTTTTTTTGGGTCACACCCGGCACTATTTAGTGGTTTCTGCTGACTCTGTGCTCAGAAATAGCTCCTGACAGGCTCAGGAAACCATATGGAATGTTGGGGATGGAACCCAGGTTCCTCCTGGGTCAGCAGCATGGAAGGCAAACACGCTAATGATGAGCTATAGCTCCAGCCCTAAGAATTGTCCACAGTTTTCTGATAAAAATCTATCATTCTGGTTTCAACTAAAAGATTTGCAGTTTCATAGACGTGTTGCTGCATTTAGCAAGCAGTCGATAATTGAAGAATTATTGTTGGACTTATTTTTTTGGGGGGGCACACCCAGTGACGCTCAGGGGTTACTTCTGGCTATTCGCTCAGAAGTCACTCCTGGCAGGCACGGGGGACCATATGGGGAACCGGGGGATCAAACTGTAGTCCGTCCTAGGTTAGCGCAGGCAAGGCAGGCACCTTACCTTCAGCGCCACCGTCTGGCCCCTGTTGGACTTATTTTTAAAGAGGAAGAAGGAGCTGATCAATGATATCTCAGAGGATAGGGAAGAAAATGTTGTACAATAGGAGTAGTAAAGATTTTTTTTGTGTAATGAAATAGATTGTGCCGTATGTGAGGAGCTGAAAGACCAATGCAAATCTTGGGACTGGAGCAATAGTGCAGGGTATTTCCTGGCCAGTGGCTGACCCAGTACTGACTGTGGTTCGATCTCATGGAGTCACATATGGTCCCCCAAGCCAGGAGAGATTTTTAAGCGCATAGTTATAAGTAATTCCTGAGAGTCACAGGGTGTGCCCCCCCCAAAAAAAAATTCTAAATTTTACTAAACCAGGACAACGGCATGAAATGAGGTTGGGGAATGTTTTTTTTTTTTTTTAAGGTAAAGTAAAAGGTTTATTCTTATTCAAAAAAATATCATTAAGAAAGCACTGAATTTTTTTTTTTTTGGTTTTTGGGTCACACCCGGTGACACTCAGGGGTGACTCCTGGCTATTCGCTCAGAAGTCGCTCCTGGCAGGCACGGGGGACCATGTGGGGAACCGGGAGATAGAACCGCGGTCCATACTAGGTTAGCACAGGCACCTTACCTCCAGCGCCACAATTTTTAATATAGATTTTAAAACCACAAATGGATAATACTTAATTTTTAATGCAATGTTTTAGTTATTATGGAGAAAAGATTAGAAGAGTCCATGCTTACATCTATATCTTTTGCAATGAACTTGAATTGACAAGTTTGAATATTACCAGATCTTAAAATCTATTCAAAATGCCCTAAGTGCTAGTTTTAAAGATATCCTATTTTGTTCTGTATTCCCTCAATATTGTAAGGAAAGCAAGCAATTTTAGGGTACATGGTTTGGAAAGTTTATCTTTATTTCTAGTCAGACATTTACTAATTACTTTCACTTTTCCACTTGCAAATGATGCTCAAGGTGCCTCACTCTGAGTATCAAAAGCTTGGGTTTGACTGAAATTGCAGCTTTTACCAACTTCTCTATTTCTGTGAAAAATTACTGGACCAATTGTTGCTTAATGGTTTGTTTTTCAGTTTTCCTTTGAGAGCAATAGTAAGTTCTGACTATGTTTAATCACAATGAATACTTTGAAAAATAGCATAATGATCCTAATATCTTGGACTAATAGAAATAACAATAGTAATGTGAAAAATGTCATGTTTTAACAGACTATAGAAATAGACTATCTGTCTTAGACAAACACACAGTGCTAGTGACATTTTATAAATTCTATGAAGGAAGGTTCATTGTCAGAGGTTATATGCTACATGACATGTGAATCAATTCAATGTCTTCTTGCTCAGGGATAAATTCAGGTGAAATCTCTACATAATTTAAGTGTTGTGAAAAAGGGTATAAAAGTTATTTTGGACAGACACCAGCTCAAATATTAACTCCCTTTCTTGTTGTGATTCAAGGATTAATCTTGGAGTCCATAAATTAAGAAAGGATGATAATTATGACATTCCAGGTTATTGTGAGAATTAGATAAATTGTTCATGTTTCTGTTTTCCAAAGTTGTCAGAAGATATTCTCTCTACCCCCCAGAGAGAATGAAATGTTTCAGGAAAATTTCTGCAGTATTAGATATTAATGTAGAGAGTAAAAGGGTGTTCTCTAATCTTCCCTGTGCAAAGAAAGCCTTGGGTGCTCATCAAAAATTGTGAATGAGGGACTGGAGAGATAGCACACAGCTCAGTTCCCTCGTCTGCCAGAGGCTATTTCTGAATGCAGAACCAGGAGGGCCCCTGAGCTCCACTGGGTGTTGCCCAAAAACAAATCAATCAATAAATAAAGCTTTAAAACTTAAAAAAAATGTGAATGAAATATTTGGACCTGCACAACTCCATATACTCTATTCTCAAAGGAGATGTAAACCAAGCAATAAAATATTATAGCTGCATCAGCCACACAGCTTAAAGCTGGCTTCTCAGAGAGAGTGGAAGCAAGTCCATGCTCTGTTGAAGTCATGCCTGCTATATGCATTATCAATACTCACCACTTAGCCGATGATCCGAAATATTTCACCACTTCTCTACAGCTCTCTCTAGAGACACTAATCTGATCAAAACTCCAGGTAGGCCAATATTTGAGTTGATATTATTATATCTTTTATGCAGTGAGTGTGGCACCCTCCTTCCACCTTCTCATACTTTTAGAAGCTGTGTCAACCAAAGACACAAATCACAAAAGCCACAGTATCAGCAGTACTGCTTGGAATTCTTGGGCAATTCCATTTTTATTTAATACTGCTGCCTCTGTAGGAACACAACAATTTAATTGGTGTAGAAACAATCATGTTTCTCTGAAAGCACCTGATGTTCAGAAACAAATGAAGCAATAGAATGATCAACTAGCAACAAGAACTTCTGACAATGACTTAATGACCTTATTGGAGGTACAATAATTCTTACAAATTTACTAGTTGTTGTGCTTTTTTTTTAATTTTATCTTCCTTCTTTTTTCCCCTTTTTTTTGCTTTAAAATTTTTTCTCTCACATTTACCTGGACGCAAATGTATTGTAATAGGTTATGTGAACTATGTGATATGTGTTCTTTAAATAAAGCAAATCAAATTAAAAAATGTAAATGAATCATGCCCCATTCCCAACCCTCTAATTTACATTCTACAGAAAACAAGACCTGACTGAGGAAACATTAACAACCAATAGTGATACCAATACTCAATTTTAATGAATTTATTTTCCCCAGTCAGTTCATTTGGTTGATGGATCTTATTAATAATAAACATCTGGGGACCCCTACCAAAAATTCTCTATCAGCTAGACTGTAAATTAAGTGCTAAAACCAAGGAAAGTGGTTCTTTAGATTCTGAGATACCAGTGATCACTCACAATTTTGAGCGGTGCTTGGAGTCTTGGACTATGCTCAAAAATGTTACAGTAGCATATAAAGATGCAGTTAGGGTTGGGTCATTAAAGCATATGCTTTAACCCCTGTTCTAGCTCACTGATCCCCTAAATCAGTGAGATCGCTTTTATTGAGTCCCATTGCTGTGGTATTATAGTTTTCTGGCTAGGGCTGATAATTCATGCCCTCCACCAAAATACCAAGATATGTCCACTATTATACTAAGATCCTTTGTCCCACCTACATCCCCACCTTATTATCTTCAGTTTTCTGTTCTGCTAATTAAATCTCACAGTTGATTTGCAATAGAGATTATCTAATCATTCTCCTTTCTTTATAGTTTATAGATAAGTGATATTATATAGTATTTGTCTTCACCTTTTTGATTTAGTTCACTTACAATGCCATCCTCTTCATATAAATTGTAGCAAATTGAAAGATTTTTAGCATTTGTCCTGGTTCTCTCTTGTCTTAGAGTATAACTGTCAGTTTTTCCTTTAAGGCTGGGTTATTATCTGTGAAGTTTTTAAGCTG
>PVKC010002184.1:15105-45091 GCA_004027635.1 Crocidura indochinensis | reverse complement strand
ATAGGCACAGTAAGTATTGGTGAAATAAGAACAAGAATTCCCTTGGTTCTACTTGGTACAAAAACCTACAAGAAAATGTCTTGCCTGGGAGAGAATTTTGGGTCAAAACCAAGGCACAGAGATGATGGAGCCTGACAATCTCACCATGAAATGCACCAGCAAAATAATATGGCACCATTTCTTTCTGCAAAGGCATACTAAATAAGAGGAAATTTTACATATAGAAACAAGCTCCTATATATATGGGATAAGAACTCACACATTTTACAATACAGGCTGCCTCCCACTTTGAACATATGCCATGTGGATCCAACTTAGACTTCATGTGATTAGACAGTGAGTATCTAACCCTGATCCCTAGATCTCAGACATAGAACCAACACAGTTTTCTGCAGCAGCTCCAGAAACCAAACTCCTTCTGGGACATTCTTTTTTTTTGGGGGGGGGGCACACCTGGTGACGCTCAGAGGTTACTCCTGGCTATGCGCTCAGAAGTCGCTCCTGGCTTGGGGGACCATATGGGAAATCAGGGGATCAAACCGTGATCCATCCTTGACTAGCACAGGCAAGGCAGGCACCTTACTCCAGCGCCACTGCCCGCCCCAGCCTTTGGGACATTCTTAATATGGCTCGACACCAACATGTGCTAGTTTTGATGACATCCTGACAATGAGAAAATGGCAACAACTTGATCTAAGAGCAGGTTATCTTATCTCATCACCTAACAATAAGATGAAATCAGAAGACACGTCATTCTTTGATTTGTGCCAAAACCAGGATTGCTGACTACAGAAGACTGACTGTGACAACCAAGACTGGGCAGAACTTATCCTGGGATCAATAAGAAAGACCCCAGTCTAGGATTTGGTTTACGAAATGTACAACAACCAACATCTCTAATTCCAGAGGTCTGACTGGGACAACTGCAACTGAGCAGAACTTCTGGAAACATAATGAAAGACTATATGCTAGGCTTCATCCTAGGATCAGTACAAACACCAAGACCACCAAATACAGAAGACTGATTAAACAACAGTGTTGGAACAGAACTTATAAAACCATAAAGAAAGACTATTCTAGTCTCCATCCTATGACTTGTGCAATGAGCAGAAAGTTTCCAGACATCACAAAAAGACCTAGGGGAGAGTAAAAGAGCATGTACGGAGCCTGTAGTTATTCCCATGACAGCATGCTTCAAGGATGAAGAAACCCTGTATCCCTTAGGCCAATGGAATTCCCTTTCTAATTTCCCCAATATTTACTGTGCCTATGCAAAAGAGAGGGAAAAGAAAGCACAATTTTTTTCTTTTTTCCTTTTTATATCGGGCTCATGATTATTGCTTGGTTGTTGTCTGCATTGCGGTGGTGCTTTTTTTTTCTAAATTTTTTTTGCCTTTTTGTGGTTTTTTTTTCCTTTTCTTTTTTCTTCTCTTAAATTGATATTTATAACCCTCTGGATGAACCCCTCTTAGATTTTTTTTGTTCGTATTCTTTTGCTTTTTTTGTTTTTCTTTCAAAGAGAACCACATAACTTGAATCATCATGTTCTGCCTCATAAATTGAGGGGGTAAATGAATGGTATCAAGTCTAAGCAGTTGTATGAACACTGAGAAGTAATAAAAAAAAAGAAAGAATAGTCTTAATTAAACACCAAATCCAAAGCCAACGACAACAGAACCAATACCCATTCTACAACAAGCTAGACACAGAGGAGACTAATTATACTAGCAGCCGGGGGAGGGGGGCAGTGAAGGGGGATATGGGATGCGTGCTGGGAACAGGGAAAGAGGGAGGACAACACTGGTGGTGGAAATGCCCTGGGTTCAATGCCACTATGTATCTTAAATATTACTGTGAAATATTTGTAATCCACTTTAGTCACAATAAAAATTATTAATAAAAGATAGAAAAATAAAAAGGGGGATTCCCTGGGCCTAAGAGATTCAGGGTTTCTCTGCCCTTGAAGCATACTGTCATGGGAACAAGTATTGGCTCCGTAATGCTTGTTACCACACCTCAAGGTCTTTTTATGGTACCAGGAAACTTTCTGCTCAGTTGTGGATGATAAAATCAGATCTCTCTATCTAGAAATCTAGATATTTGCACAGGTAATAGGACCAAGTCTAGGGTAGAGTGCTTCTTTATGGTTCTAGAAATTCTGTTCCGTTATTGTTGTTGTAAGGAGTCTTCTGTAATAAGTGGCCTTGGTTTTTGCTCAGATTTCTTCTGGGTTCTAAAACTTATCTGAGTACCATTGTTCATAATAAGCCATTATGATGTCTTGGATTTCTTAAGGTTCTGTTGTAATTTCTCCCCTTTCATTTGCAATCCTATTTATTTGGGTGTTTCCCCACGTCCTTGCCAGAGGTTTGTCTTTCTTGTTTTTTGTTCTTGTTGTTTTGTTTTTGTTTTGTTTTGTTTTCCAAATAACCAGCTCCTGGTCTCGTTGATTTTTTGGTATTGTTTTCTTTGATTCTATGTTTTTTATTTCTGCTTTGGTTTTTATTATTTCTTTCCTTCTCCCTGTGTTTGGGTTTCTCTGCTGCTGTTTTTCCAGGTCCTTATGGTATTCCTTTAGGTTGTTAATTTTCACTACTTGTTCTTCCCTTTTCCCTTTTTCTTCCCTTCTGGTATTCCTATAATTCGTAGGTTATTTCTTTTGTCTCTATTCATTAGGTACCTGATTTTGTCTTCCAATTGTTTTGTCTCTTGTTTTCTTATTGACTTCCTTATCATTGTTATTTTGTAGGATTTTTTTTTCATGTTCCTCTATGTGCTCTTCCAACTGTGTAATTCTGCTATTATGGCTTGCTACCATAATATTTTTTTCCTCCCGGCCCTCCTTGCTACCATAATTTTTATTTACCATAATTCCATTTGTATGGGTTCTCTCATCTTCTGTGAAAGTTCTTCTTTGAGTTGGTTGAATTGTTCATCTATAGATTTCTTGATTTCGTAGGTGAGTGATTCCTTGATTTTTATTGCTAGGACATTTATTGACGCTTTTAGGTCCTCATCTACTGGGCACCTGTGTTTTGGTGGGCCTGGAAACTTGCTATGATTTCTCTCGAATTCCCCAGCTCCTAGTGTCTTCCTTAGTTTCCCTATATTTCTTTGCATTTAGTGGCTTTGAATGTTGAAATTTTGGGTTGTTTAATAACATGGTCTGCTGTTCTGGCCTGTGGTTGGTCCTTGTGCCTGGAGGAGAGTTCCTGAAGTCTGGGATACAGGGTGGGGCACAAACACACCTGGTCTGGTCTCTGTGCTCAGAAAGTTCCCTTAATCTGGAGTAAAGGGTGGAGTGCAGGCTCACCTGGCCTGGTCCAGGTGCTCAGAAAGTTCCTGCAGTCTCTGTTCTTAAGGTTCTTAAATTCTTAAGGTCTAATATTTAAGCTCTGTTTCAGAATAATTATGTTCTTATGTTAATAGTAAACAGTTCACTAGATTGAACAGAGCTTGCTAGGAGTCTTGGGTTCTCTCTGGATTTTGGCAGACATCTTAGCTCAAAATGGTTCTCACAAGACATTCCAGAAATTTTCCAGAACAACTGACAAGATCTCAAGAGACCACATCAATAAATATTACATAGAAAGGAGAAATAGAGCCCCTTCCTTTTCTTAAAGTTTCTTTATTCAAATATATTAATTTCTTCCTTTTTGTTCATTCACTCCTATTCATTCTTTTTATTTATTTTTTATTGTGGTCAAAGTGAATTACAAATCTTCAACAGTAATATTTAAGGCACATAGTGACAATAAATGAGGGGTATTCCCACCACCAGTGTTGTCCTCCATCCACTCCTATTCCCAGCATGCATCCTACATCTTCCTCCTTTCCCCCGCCCCCTGCTTAATGCTAGTGCAACTGTTCCCCTCTTGTACATTGTGTATCGATTCTGTTGTCGTTGACTTTGGATTTGGTATTCAAGTCTGACCATTTTTTATTTCCACCATATGACGGTCTGGTCTCAAGATTTTACCATTAAAGGAGAAAATGCAGTGTATCAAGAACACTAGAAAATTAAAATAAAGAGGCAGTTTATGAACAGGAAAATAGTTTAAAGGGCTAATACATCTAATTTGTATATGGGAGAACTCAAGTCCAATTCCCCCACCACAGGAGTGACCCTTTAGAATTAATAGGGAATAATTTCCAAACAATGCCAGATGTAGTCCCCAAAATAAAAAATTGTTGCACCCCACACCATTATCTGACTTATTATGCCTGGCTTATTCCATAGCAAAGAACTATACTTTGTCTGCCATTTCAGGTCCTGTTCCCAGAGCGTATTTTGCAGAAAACCAGCAAGTATTTCATAACAGGATGTGGGCTTTCGGTTTCTGAAGGAAAACAACAGTCACAGGATGTGCCAGCTGGTCGACCATTAAAACTGCAGAAAAACATGTTTGTTAATCCTGTATCGGGCAGTTCAACTAGTTACCAATTGTGTAGTGGAAACTTTCTTTGTGTGCTGAGTCCCTTCACCCTCTTACTTGCTTCCTCCTTTTGCCCTATATAAGCTGTTCAATAAAGTTAGAACTGCTATGACTGAACCCCCGCCATGTCTGAGTGTTTGTTGGCAAAGATATGACTTCTCTCCTACCCTCAACCACAGGACTCACTTGTAAAGGTAGTTTGCTGAGGAGGCTTCTGCACCCTGAGGTTGAGTAGAACTGCTGGATGGCCCACTCGGTCCACTACTGAAACCCCAGGAAGACCCAGATGTGACTCCACCCTGGATTTTGCCAGGATGGAGAGATATAAGGAAAAGACATGGCCAGATAAATTAAGATGCAGGGCAAGTTAAGGATAGCGTGCATAAATGATTGAGATTGACCACCCACATGTGTGATGGATAGGGTATGAATAAAACTGATACTTCCTGATACCTGCCTCTAGGTGAGTCTGATTCCGCCATTCACCTAAACCTGGGACCCACCAGCTGAATAGGGGTTGCGAAGACACATGGCCTGGGATGGCAGAGAAAGGTCCCTCCATTCGTCTCATCACCATCCAGCTCCATCACTGATTATTTAATTCTACAACTGGCGCCTCAATGCTGACCTGAATCCTGGATCCAAGAAAACAGCGATGATGGTGAGATTCCTGCTTTTCAGTTTGATTTTGGCTCTTTTCAGATGGTGTCAGCCAGAAGCGTTGGGCCACATGCAGCCATGTTCAAAGATGGCCGCAACCCCTTCCAGGGGCACGCGGGCCATTAAAACAGAAGAGGGGAAAACTTGGATCACCTCCATCCATGACCCAGAACTAAAACTTTGTTGCCAAAAATCCTTTTTCCAAAGATTTTGGCCTCCTCAAAGACTGATAAAAAGCCAAGATTGGAAATGGAGGAGAAAAAAGACTGCATTAAAAGTGGACTGATTTTCTCAAAATGACCTTCAGCTTGAATTTGGACTTCGACTTTGAAAATTTCTGACTGGACTTTTAGTTTAAATCACTTAGAACTCTAAACATCCAAAAGCACCCTGCAAAAAAGCTGTGGCCGAAAAGCTGCAGTGGCTGTGGCTGTGGGACCTGCTTGCAAAGTGCAGCCTTGAGGGGAGAAAAGACAGCTGCGATCAGCCAAGAACTCCGACCCTGCAGCAGAAAAGCGGGGGAAAGCCCGTAATCCAGCCCTAAACAGTGGGCCTGGGATCTGCGCTCCAAATCAGAAATGTGAAACAGAGTGAGCAGACTGGCTGCTGGACCTGGAACCACATGGTCAACAAAAAAGGGTGTGGTTTGCGGGGCCTAAGACTATGGAAGTGAAACCATGTGGTAAGAGCAGCGTGGGACAAATTCAGTATCTGGACATTTGGTTTTAGGTGAAGGAATTTCACAATTGGTGTTGGTAATGGGAAAAAATTGGTAGTAGTGTAAAAAAATTTTTTTAAAAGGGGGAGTAATAACAGCTTAGTCCAACTAAAAGATCTGATTTATAACCGCCTGCATCTAACTTTAATCTAAGTCATGTTATTGCCAATTTAATGTGCTTTATTGTTTTCCACAGCTAATGTTTTCATTGGTATAATGTTCTACTGTGTATTTTAATGTATTAAGCCTGTTTTTAAAATGTATGCTATGCATTTATGCTGTAGTACTTGTGTTTAGGGAAAGTTTATAGGAACGAAAAGTTCCCCCAAGAAATGGTTTATATAGTATTATAAGGTATAGGAACATGAAAGTTCCAGGATAGTGCTTGGTTAAAAAAAAAGCATTAAAATTTTTTTAAGTTACAGGTACATAGTATATTTTGCAGAAATGTTATGTTTTTGAAAAGGGCTCCTATGTTAATTATCATTTTATTACATTGTTGCTATGGAAATATTACCCACCTTTAGCTAAAGGCGGGGTCAGAATTACAAAAGCTCATTCATATTTCAGAGAGGGGGAGATGTGACTCCACCCTGGATTTAGGTGTATCTTCCATACCCTGCTCTTGGACTGACAGGATTAATATCATTAAAATGACAATACTCACCAAAGCTTTGTACAGATTTAATGTGATCTCTCTAAAGGTACCCATGACATTTTTCAAAGAAGTGGGTCAAACACTTCTGAAATTCATTTGGGACAATAAACAACCACGAATAGCTAAAGCAATACTTGTAAAAGGAATATGGGAGGTATTACTTACTCCAACTTTAAACTGTATTACAAGACAATAGTTATCAAAACAGCATGGTATTAGAATAAAGACAGACCCTCAGATCAGGCTTGAGTACTCAGAATATGTTCCCCAGATACACCATCACCTAATTTTTGATAAAGGTGCAAGAAATCTTAAATGGAACAGGGAAGACCTCTTCAATTGGTGTTGGCACAACTGACTAGCCACTTGTAAAAAAGCAAACTTAGACCTCCAGTTAACATCATGTACAAAGGTAAAATCCAAATGGATATAAGACCTAGATATCAAACCTGAAACCATCAGATATATAGAACAACATGTAGGTCAAACACTCCATGACATTGAGACTAAAGGTATCTTTAAAGAGGAAACAGTACTCTCCAAACAAGTGAAAGCAGAAATAAATAGATGGGACTATATTAAGCTGAGAAGCTTCTGCACCTCAAAGGAAATAGTGACCAGAATACAAGAGCTACCCACTGAGTGGAAGAAACTATTCACCCAATACCCATCAGATAAGGGGTTAATATCCAAAATATACAAGGCACTGACAGAACTTTACAAGAAAAAAACATCTAACCCATCAAAAAAATGGGGAGAAGAAATAAACAGACACTTTGACAAAAAAAAAATACAAGTGGCTAAAAGGCACATGAAAAAATGCTCCACATTACTAATCATCAGGGAGATGCAAATCAAAACAACACAGAGATTGGCACACATCACAAAGAATGAGAACAAGCAGTGCTGGCAGGGATGTGGAGAGAAAGGAACTCTTATTCACTGCTGGTGGGATGCCATCTGGTCCAACTTTTGTGGAAAGTGATATGGAGATTTCTCCAAAAGCTGGAAATTGAGCTCCCATGCAATCCAGCCATACCACTCCTAGGGATATATCCTAGGAACACAAAAATACAATACAAAAATCCTTTTCTCACACCTATATTCATTGCAGCATTGTTTACAATAGCCAGACTCTGGAAACAGCCTAGATGCCTCTCAATAGATGAATGGTTAAAGAAGCTATGGTACATATGCACAATGGACTATAATGCAGCCATCAGAAGAGATGAAGTCATGAAATTTTTCTATACATGGATAGATATGGAATCTATTATGCTGACTGAAATAAGTTAGAGGGAGAGAGATAAACACAGAATAGTCTCACTCATCTATGGGTTTTGAGAAAAATGAAAAACATTTGTGTAATGATTCTCAGAGACAAAATAGAGGAGGACTGGAGGGTCCAGCTCCTTACATGAAGCTCACCACAGGGATTGTTTAGTGCAGTCACAGAAATAATTACACTGAGAACTATCATAACAAAATGTGACTGAATGAGGGAAGTACAGGTCCAGGTTTAATTCTAACACCTTATGGTCTCCTGAGCATTGCCAGGAGCTAGCATGGAACATATAGCAGGAAGTATCTGCCAAGTAACCACTGGGTGCTACAACCCCACAAATTTTCTCCAAAGGGAACTTTTTTTCCTTTTTGGATTTTTGGGCCACACCCAAATATGCCTCTGCACCCACTCCTGGTGGCCTTGGGGTCCATATGAGATGCTGGGGTTCAAACCCTGATTGGCCACACGCAAGGCAAATGTCCTGCCTGATGCATTATTGCTCTGGTCCTAGTGATATAGCCATAATACAGTATTCAAAAATAGAGGGACCGGGCGGTGGCACTGGAGGTAAGGTGCCTGCCAGGAGCGACTTCTGAGCAAATAGCCAGGAGTAACCCCTGAGCATCACCGGGTGTGGCCCAAAAGCCAAAAATAATAATAATAATAATAGTAATAAAATAGAAAACTAACTAAAATAAATGTAACAATATGAATATAAAGACCTTACTCAGATGTTGCCAATTGTCAACTCGTATTCTTCTGGGCCAGAATCCAATTTAATGTCACATATTGTATTTTTTTTCTGGCCACACCCATTTGATGCTCAGGGGTTACTCCTGGCTAAGTGCTCAGCAATTGCCCCCGGCTTGGGGGAACCATATAGGAGGCTGGGAGATCAAACCGTGGTCCTTCCTTGGCTAGAACTTGCAAGGCAGACACCTTATCTCTAGCACCACCTCACTGGCCCCACACATATTGTATTTAAGGCTTATAAAAAGGTCTTTTCCATTCTTTCTAGTATGAGATATCTTTGTTTTGTTTTGTTAAGGTTTGGGATATTCTTCAAGACTTGGATGGACAGTTTGGAAGAACACCGGCCAGTTATATTGTGGAATGTCCCACAATTTAAAGTTGTGATATAATTTAAAATTTTCATTGGAATATTGCATATGGGAACCCCTGTTTATTTTTTATTTATTTTATTTTATTTTATTTTTGGTTTTTTTGGGCCACACCCGGTGACGCTCAGGGGTTACTCCTGGCTATTCCCTCAGAAGTCGCTCCTGGCAGGCACGGGGGACCATATGGGGAACCGGGGGATTGAACCGCGGTCCGTCCTAGGTTAGGGCAGGTAAGACAGGCATCTTACCTCCAGCACCACCGCCCGGTCCCAAGGGGAGCCCCTGTTTAAAACTTAGAACCACCACACAGTTTCCTGGGTACTGCTAGGTGTGGCCAAATAAGAAAACAAACAAACAAAAATTGGTCTCTGTTTCTGGTTCCTCTTACTTAATTTTCTCCAGAATGCTTGGGGTTTTCCCATCTAGATTATTTTATGAATAATTCCAAGGCTTTTGAATCTGTGTCTCCCAGGCTGAAGTTCTAATCAAATAAATATTTAGATTTTGCTTCAGTCACAACCTTGTTTATTCTGAGATAGTATGAATTAGGAAACGATGATTCTTCCTTGAATGTAATTATTTTTTTCCTCAAGTACAATTTTTCCAAGGCAGTAGATTTTTTTCTAAATAAATATTGTAGGCCTGAAGCCATTATATATAAATTTTCCAAATTAAATTATAGAACACATGACCAGCACACACTTTTATCATAATAATTACGCATTAGATGTTCTAGGAAAAAAGTTAATAATTTGTTAAAAAAAAAAAACTAGTTACAATTTTGCTTACCTGGAGAAAAAAGTTCTTTCACAGTTTTAATATCTACATGTTCCAGAGTTTAATGTCCTAAAAACATTCTAATTTCCATATGCCTTTGTATATCTAAACTAAATTTTATATCTATAACATTGTAAGTTTCCATTGTCAATTACTACTGAAAGACTAATTTATCCTGAGAGCAACAAAAAACTATGGAAATTCTACCCTGTAAATTATTGTTGCAAATATATTGCAACAGTTTAACAGCATTATAAGTATTGCTAAGTTTCAATTAGGATTTTCTCACACAATGAACTTTTTTTTTTTTTTTTGGTTTTTGGGCCACACCCAGTGACGCTCAGGGGTTACTCCTGGCTATTCGCTCAGAAGTCGCTCCTGGCAGGCACGGGGGACCATATGGGGAACCGGGGGATCGAACCGTGGTCCGTCCTAGGTTAGCGCAGGCACCTTACCTCCAGCGCCACCGCCCGGCCCCCACACATTGAACTCTTCAGAATGACATTTGTCTTATTTTGTCTGAAAGTTAAGTTCAATTATTTTTGTTTACAAAAATAGTAATTCAGGTTCATTGGAATTTCTTTTGTTGTTGTTTTGTTTGTTTGTTTTTGGGTCATACCTGGCGGTATTCAGGGTTTTCTTCTAGCTCTGCTCTCAGAAATTGTTTGTGGCAAGTTCAGGGGTATATGATATATGGGATGCCAGGAATTGAATGGGGGTCTATCCTGGATCTGCTGTGTGCAAGGCAAATGCTGTGCTATCCCTCTGGCCCCTCACTGGAATTTCTTAATTATACTTTCCATCTACAATACTGAATAGTCTCAATATTTAAAGACTTCTTTTGAAACTGAGAGTGTACCCAATAAAGAAAACAACTGATTTTGAAATTCGGTTTTGGATCATAGATAGGATTCTCAGGTACACTGAAATAACATCCCTTTTTGAAATTTACTACATGAAGAGAGTTGTAAAGAGATTATGTAAAGAGAGTTGTCAAGAGAGTATGCACTTTGTTTAGTAGCAATATATTGTTTCATAAACATTATTATTTAATTTGTCGTCAGAAATGTATTCGTTTCTTGATATTTTTTGTTTGTTTTTGTTTTGGGGGGGTTCACACTGAGCAGAATTCAGGGGTTACTCCTGGCTCTGAATTCAGAAATCGCTCCTGGCAAGCTTGAGGACCATATGGGATGTTGGGAATCAAACCCAGGTTCGTCTTGGGTCAACTGTGTGCAAGGCAAATGCCCTACCACTGTGCTATCTCTCTGGCTATAGTTTCTTGATACTTTTAAGTGCTTTGTTTTCATTGAATTTTTGTCCCTTCAACTTCTGCACAGACCATCAATTTTGTCCAAATTGGTAGTGAGCAAAAAATATGAAAAAGAGTATTTCAGCACTACATATCTTACTTGTGTTTGGGGGGGGGGGGGGGGGTCGAATAATATAGCAATACCAAAGTGCTCAGGAATTACTCTGGGCTTTGCCCTTAGAGTTTACTCCCTGCAGTCTCAGGAGGCTTTACGAGTTGACAGGGATTAAACCCAGGTTGGTTTTCTGCAAGGCACTATACTATTACTCCACTATACTATTACTCCAGTTCTAATGTTACAATGCCTTTTAATAGAATTCCATTCTTTCTGTCTTCCCATGTGGTTGTGTTGGACTGAATTTGATGAACTGCTTCTCAGAGGTACTATGTCTGAGCTGGACCTCTCTTAGGGTTCCTGAACTGACTAATTTTCAGACACTTCCCAACTCTATCTTAGTTCCCCAGACTCAAAAAACTCCCAAGAATTTTTTGTTTTTTGTCATCATAACACAAAGAATATAATATGCATGCTAAATCATTGTCTGAAAATTCTTAGATAAATTGTGAGCAAATGTGAAAATTTATTGTTTATTAATAAGGAAACTAGCAAAAACTTTGAAAGATAGTTTAAGAAATTGAGGTTTTTTTTATTTTCTAGTAAACAGAGGAGTCGAGGGATGAAGGAGCAAAGTGGGGAGGAGATCATGCCAAATTAAAATTACTATTATGTAAAAATATACAGCGATTAAAATCCAATAGTGTGATAAAAGGTAACCTCAAATTTTCTTCTTTGTTAACAAATAAAATAAAAAGTCATCGATCATATCAGCTTCCAGAATCATAAAATCTCCGATTCTAATGAGTTTTACCAACTAACTTGTGTTTCCCAGAAGAATTTGTTAGAAAATGTTCTTAGCATAACACTAATCAACTTTTAGCTTAGTTCTAAGTTTCAATTAATTTTTTCTTTATAGAAGCAAATATTAATGAAGACATAGAATTTGACACTTGGTCATATCAAAATCAAAACTGAATAACAGGTTCAAAATGATAAAAAAAAAAAGGATTAGAGGAGACTACTAAAGATTTTGCATGAGATGGAGGAGATGGTTGTTCTACATATCTCATAGAAAACCACTATTTTGGAAATTCTGTTAAAAAAACCCCACGCTCTCCTCATGCCCCCCCATCCCCACCACACACTTCTTATTCGGGTTTGCTATCTCCAATATCCCCATTGATCCCTTTCCCAGCTTTGGTATTTCTAGTTCACTGCACACCAGCAGCTTGGATGCCAAAACAGGAATGCCAAAACTTAATACTGATGGATTTAGATACACTACCCCAAAATAGGGCCCCTTGAAATATTAAATACATTAAATGAAAGGTATTTGAGAAATAGCAGAAGCAAGATTACTCTGCCTGCTTACCTTTGTCCTTTTCCAGTTCATAAATTTCTCAAGTAGAAGATACTTCTTATTATAAGAAGATATTCTTACTATTAGAGACAGGGTATTGGGGACTAAAGAATATGTATATAAACAGAACTTTATCAAACTAATGAATCTGATTTTTCTATTACTTCTCCATTGTCTATCCTTATCCCAAACCTTTTTGTGTTGCTGTTTTCTCTTTTTTCCTTTGCCTCTTTTTCCCCAACCTTGAGCTTTTGTGCCACACGCAGTAGCACTCAGGAATTATTCCTGTGTACTGCTCAGGGATTGTCCTTGGCAGTTTGGGGAAAGGGGCCAACAATTAAGTGGTTCTGAGATCAAGCCTGGGCAGCCTGCATGAAAAATATGAGCTTGTCCTTTATCTAACCAAATTGTTTTTATATCTAAAAGTTCTCTCTCTGCTGTTTCAGTTCATAGCCATAACATATGAAGATTCCTGTGACCAAGTGAAAATTCAATAAAACATTTTCATCTGTTCATATGTCTTAGCTTAGTTTTCAAATTTAGCCAGGGATCTTAAGAGGGTTAAGGAAAGTATTTTTTCCTCTAATTTATAAGTCTATATGAGTAATAAATTCCAAATCAATTTTTGTTGTTGTTATCATCATTCATAATTTAGCAGCCTTGCTTCAAAAAAAAAGCCATAGAGATAAGATAAACAGATTTGTTTTCAGGCATTATTTCCTGAATACTGACTATATTGCATATTTCATCATATCTAACATCCTACTAATCCTTCCTATAAGGTAGATAAATATTACCAGCAACATGTAACAAATTATATAATGGAGCTTCAAAGAGGCTGAAATGTTGAGATAATAATAAAGAGATTCAGGTTTTCCAATTCCAGGGCAAAAACTGGTATTTTTTATTGCTTAACTTAGAAGTTATAATCCTTTACACCTATCTACTCATGCAAATAAATAAATTTGTACTTAATATGAAGTACTGGCTAGCTCAATGAACTATTTCTTCTCTACAGGAATCAATCTCCCAATCTCAGCAATATTGACAGATTTTTGTTGTCTTTTTCTTTTCCAGGAATCTGGCATGTAGAATGTTGAACAGGAATCTTCCTTCTAACCAATAGAGAGTCCAGTAGAACCCCTTCCTGTCTTCTTTAACCAGGCATATTCAGTCCCAATTGAATCTGTTTCACTCCATGCTGAAATTGACTTATACCTCTTTTGTGTTCTCCGTAGCCTTGTAAAACACTGGATTATAAGAGCTAGTGGGCAAATGTGGAAACCTCTATGCATACTCCCCACCCCCACTTGTCCCTCTAGAATTCCTGCAGGCCCCCTTGCCTGCAATAACTGACATGCTCGCTTCGAACCTTTATCCACTCTTGGAGAGTGCCCAAAACCTATTTTCATCAGCTTGATTCTGTGTTTTAGCTCATCTAATCTACTTGATACACTGGCTCGTTCAAGATCAGGGAGTTAAAATTGAATTGGCTGCACACAAAAAATTATTTACTCGAAGTTTCTAGAAAAGTCTCCCAAAACTGGATTAACTATTTTGATTAATTTGACCTATCAATTTGTTGGGAAGGAAGGGAATAGCCACTTGTTTATTCAGTCTAATAATTTATTTAGCTTGACTCAATAGGCTCGATTTATTTATTTTACTGATACTGAACTGAAATGACTTGGTCGTTTTTTTTTAGTACACTTGGACAATTAAATAATTATATTATTTGTGCATTTACATTCAAACAGAGTGTAGTCTCTAGTGCTGTATGAATTATTTCCAATCCTCTATGGCCCAAAGAATGTAGTTCAATTAACAATAACAGATTTTTTATATAAAATCTTTAAGCACCATGATTACAAACATGATTGTAGTTGGGTTTCAGTCATAAACAGAAACAATCACAGATTTTTAAGACCTGTTTTTCACCATTCTTTCTGTTTCAGAGGAAGTCAGACAATTTTTATTTTCCCTTAAACTTCAAAAAACTGTTTTTAAAAGTAAGGGAATGCTTGTGCTTGTATGATGGTGCCTTTCAGGCGAGAGAAGGATCATTCATGCATGTGTACATAGAACTCAGCATTATAAATGTGTGCCATTGTACTTCGATGGGGGTTTCCTGTGTGACGGAGGAAAGAATAAGAGGAGACAAACCATAGGGCTCACGTCACACTAGATTTCTTAGGAAGCTCGTAAAAAGGATTTACTGTATTTTGATTAATCCATCCTTCATCCACCTTCAGTATCTCCATGGCAACCAGATATTTGTTTCCCAAAGATGGGCTTTCAGACTGTGGAAGCTTCATTCAGCTCCACACAAAACCCTCTGTATTACTGCGAACCGTGTATTTGAAATTCAGCATGCATAGACAACCACTCCCAAGCCCTGTCTGTATTACTGATACCAATGCAAGCACCATTTTATCAATGACAAGACATGATCAATTTTTGAAGCATTTTCTCAGACTTAACAGAGACATCTGTTTCACCTTTATATTTCAACAACATCTGGAGTTTAAAGCTTAGTTGAAAGGAGACTAGCTAAATCGTCATTATGGGGCTTTAAAAAAAATAAAGATATATTGTCTCATGTTAGTTAGAGTATTTCAGACTGTCTACCAATTGGGTTACTCCCATAAATAAAAATCACCTCTCATAAAAAAATAATGACTCATTTTTCAAAACACATAATCAAATAGTATAACTCAAGACGGTATAACATACAAAGAGCATACATCTTATTAGTGAAGTTATATAATTTTCTCAACACCTCCTAGTTCAAAAGAGTACATAATTCTGCCTACACCACAGCAATCACATTCTTTTGCTGAATGAGGAGACCCCAATATTGCTCTGATAATATGCTACGCATGAGTATTATTTTCTCTGGAAATAAGAATCTATCCCATTCTGCTCCCTACCAACTTGCTACTTTTCCAGATGAAAAGATATCATGGATAGATAAAATAGAAAAATGGAAGGCAGGACGGATGGCTGAAGATTAAAATCCTATATTTAAAATTTGTAAAATGTCCATTTATTTAAATTATATATTCCTCCAAATGTATTATGTTTGAAAAAAATATCCTTTAAATTTATTTTTATTGTTATAATTTTTATGATTGGTCATAAATTACTTTTATAATCAACAAAAACATTAAAAATGTTTCCATTCAAAGAACATTTCAGAGTTAATCTATTCTTAATGGAAAAAGAGGAAAGAAAAAAAACCCTCAAGAATGGTCGTTTATGAAACTGTGGTCACCAGAGAGATTTGTACAATTTCTCTCATTTTATTTTTAAAAGATCACCAAGGGGATTATAATGACTTTATTAATGATTAAAGTAATAAAGCCAGGTTCTTGTGTCCATATTATGGAACTAATAATTTCTCTTTTTTTGCCTAAAAGTAATATTGAAGTAGTCTGACACACAGTTGAGGACTCATAACTTGAGTTATTGGAATTCATTCGGGAAGCCCAGCCTCACTTAAAATTGCTGCTGTCTGCAGAGTAATAAAGGTGATCGATGGGTTCTGCAGCAATGCAGTCTAGCTGCTCCTCCATGGCAGAGAAATCTCTTTGTGTGTGTATGTGTGCTGTGCTGGTTTCTTAAACCTCCTGCAACTGTTCCCAGCATGGCTAATTTTGAACCTTCTGTTCACATTTATTTAACAATAGCTGGGTTTTTCCAATCAACATGGATCAATTGAGATTGTATAGAAGAAAAAGTATAAAAACTGATGACTTGTAAAAAAGATTTAAAAAGTAAGATAACACAGAGAGAGAGAGAGAGAGAGAGAGAGAGAGTTTGATCTCCATTGGTTCTTTGTCACTTCAAGCTAGAAGGGAAAATATGGTTTCTACTGACAATTTTCACACCATTATCAAGTTAGGCAAATCAACCACAAAAGACTTAGGCGTAAATGTCTTGATAAACTTCCAAAGTAAAAACAAATTTTAGGTAATTTTCCTAAGCTGTACGTTTTTTGCTTCCATAATACTTTTCACTTTGGAATTTTAGAAACAGAGTATTTCACATACTCTTATAATTGCTTACAACAATTATCTATCTATGTGCAGGAAAAAATACTCTATATTTTTTAAAGCTCTTTCCCTCACAAATCACATCATTATTCTCACTTGGTAAATGTATACATATAAATTGATATTTGCAAAGGAAAACTAGAGGCATAGATCTTTGTTAGGCTTTTGTCTTTATTGTTTTGTTTTTGTTTGGGGCCACACCCACTTACGCTCAAGGGATACTCCTGGCTATGCGCTCAGTAATCACTTCTGGCTTGGGGACCATATGAGATGCTGGGGATCCAACCAAGGCCCTTCCTGGATCAGCTGCGTGCAAGGCAAACGCCCTACCATTGCGCTATATCACTCCAGCTCCTAGGCTTTTGTCTTAAGATACAAAATCTTGAGTCATGGACTTTTATATTTGGAAGACTAATTTATACCGAGCGCAGATAAAGTAGGTGAAGGTCAAATGAACTATATAGTAAAGTGGGGCAAATTAATAACTGAAAAATTTTGCTTACTCAGTTTTGCTTTTCCACAGGTGAGAAGAAAAGAAAGTCAGGAGTTTGACCTTTCTCCTTTGATATAACAGTTTTGTGAGGTACATGATTATCCTTAATTCTGATCAGACAGAGAAGGAAACTGACTAGCGTCTAAGATCACAATAGCACTCAGAAAAGTGGAATTTGAATCTCAAATCTCAGCATAAGTAGATTTTCTGAATTCCTTTGTCCTTAGCCACCTTCATATTCCCAAGTTCAGTCTATCGTTGAGTATTTTTTGTTTATTTGTTTGTTTGGGCCACACCAGTTTGATGCTTAGGGGTTACTCCTGGCTATGAGCTCAGAAATCGCTCCTGGCTTGGGGGGACCATAAGGGATGCCAGGGGATCGAACCTTGATCCATCCTAGGCTAGCGTTTTCAAGGCTTTCAAGGCCTTACCTCTAGTGCCACCGCTCTGGCTCCTATCATTAAGTATTTTATTGAAGCTTTGCAATGGTGTGTGTATTATTTGTGTTTCTGTTGTGTGTGTGTGTGTGTGTGTGTGTGCATGGTGAATCCATTGATTAAAATGAATCACATAGCGTCTTATAAAATAAAAACAATAAAATTCCCTTTAACATACTTCTGTTTACCTACCCTCCAAATTATTACCCTCAGAAATGCCTAGCTTCTCTTTTATGAGATTATAAGGAAAAGGAATGATAACTTTTTTTAACCAACATAAAAGCAAGTTTCATGTTTAAAGAGTGCTTATCATCAAGGCTGTATATGTCAAAAAGTTGTTTACTTTTATTTTTGTTTGGGGGCCACACCTATCAGCGCTCAGGGTTTACTCCTTCCTCTACACTCAAAGATTGCTACTGGCAGGCTCTGGGAGACCATATGGGATGCCAGGGATCAAGCCTGGGCCTGTCCCAGGTCAGCAACATGCAAAGCAAATGCCCTACCTCTGTTCTATTGTTCCAGCTCCTAAAAAAAGGATAAAATATACAAGATGCCAAAAAAAAAAAAAAAAAAAAGATAGGAAGATGGCTCAGTGACTAAATCATCTGCCTTTAGTAATTGAATCCTTAGTATCATTTATATGTACCAAAACACGTTCTGGCAGATCTCATGTCTGTGATACCCAACTCTACATGATTTCCAGCTGCACCAAGCAAGCTGTGTGCTTAAATAGTAACTCAAAAGCCCTAACGAACACAAGGGCAGGAGTGCAACTCCTGGAAAGAGTGTATCACCAATTACATGAACACTACTACTTCAGAGTACAATCTCCAGGAAGCTCCCAGACTAAGTATGTGAAAATTGAAACATGATGTGTGATTTCCCTGAACATCACAACTAAATGTTTGAGCAGCATGAACAATTGAGTGCACAATCCCAGTCATCACAATGTCAGCAGAGGGACAGGAATGAAATGAAAGGAAGATGTGATGGAAGAGAGTAGATACCAGAAATAGTGAATTTATCATAATCAAGCTATATGTGTACATCAATGTCAAAATGGTTTACAGAGTTTTTGAAGCTCTGAATCTGACTCAATGGCAAGGCTTGAATGATGGCCTTGACTCAGAAAAGTGCATGTCATGTCCTGTTCAGAGAATTGAATTAAGGCCACGGGCATTGTTAACCTAAAAATAAAGAGCTGCCCTGGATTACAGAACTGAGAAGGCCAAGTAAGTGGGGGTGGGGGGAGGAAAAGCTGCTGGGGAAGGGAAATAATGAAACCAACTAGAACACACATAAAGACATTAGTTGAAGTTCTTGACTACTTAGTTGGTAGAGAGATGAGTTAACCATGTACATCAAAACTTGAAGTGTTGGGGCAGGAACAATAGTACAGCAATGAGGCATTTGTCTTGCATGCTGCTGAACCAGGTTTGATACAGAACACCCTCTATGGTCCCCTAAGCCTGCAGAGCCATGAGTGATCCCAGAACACCACCAAGTTTGGCCCAAGATCCAAAACTCCAGCAATGTCAACACAGCTCTAAGTAAGTATATAGCACAAGCAATAGTAATTCATTTTTAAAATGAGTTTGTAAAAGGACAGCGATGGAGAATGAGAAAGGACCTTGAGTCATTGGTGGAAGTTTGCTGACACAGTTGGTGGGAATAAGCTAGAAACACTGTAAATGTAAAATATATAATATATAATAAAACCTTATTATTAATAGAATTATATAATCACAGTTCCTAAATAAAACATAGAACTGAAATTAAAAGAAAGCAAGTCATTATTTGGAATAAAGAATTTTAATTTAGAGTGCAGTTTCAGTTAGAAGCCTAAAATGGACCCTAGAAGGAATAAGAGTTGGGAATTAGGGATGGGAAAACAAAGAAAAGATGAGGTAATGGTTAAAAAAAAGTTAAATCACATCACATCTTTAAATTTAAACTAATGCTGTACTCATTCGTTACTGATTTTATCCTCTATCAAATTCATAGTCATCCATCCTAGCTACCAGGATATCTATCCATGCATTTGCTACTTTAAAGAAAATGCATCACATTGTTGTTGACGATTTGACTATAGTATGTTTGTTTCCAGATATGTGTGAGCAAAGTTATTTTAAAAATAATAGAAAGATGCTGGGGGTGGGGTGGACTGGAGGGCTGGCACAGCAGTAGGAATTTGCTTTGCCTGCGCTGACTTGGGAGAGACTCAGTTTGATACCCGGCATGCCATAGAATCTCCCAGCCTGCCAGGGGCAATTTCTGAGTGCAGAGTCAGGAGCAACCCCTGAGTGTCACTGGGTGTGGCCACAAAACTAATCAATTAAATTAAAAAAAAAAAAAAGAAATTATAAAAATATAAAAGAAAAAAAGAAAAAGAAAAAAGAAAAAGAAAAGAAAAAAGAAAAAAGTTTAAAAGACCAAAAACAGCAATAGAAAGAAAATTAAAAAAAAGAGAAAAAATAAAATTTATAAAAGAGAAGTATGGTGGCAAACACAAATTTGTAAAGATTTTTGTACCTCCAATGAAGTCATTAAGACAATGGCTTTATTAGCTGTCCATTCTATTTATTCTATATATTTCATTATTTCATTTGTCTCCAAACATTAAGTTAATTGATGTGTTCCCATAGGAATGACAGCATCAAACAAAGTTGTCCAGGAAATCAAAGCATTATTACTGATTCTGTGTTTTTTGTGGGGCATTCTCAGCTGCCAGCTCTCCCAGAAGAAGGAGGGTGTGAGGGAAGGGTGTCTCCACATGCTCCAAGAAAGCCTTAGTGATATCAGTGTGAATACCAATATACCTGAAATTTGGTCAGATTGGTCTCGTGTCTCTGAAGAGAATCTTAGAGAGGTGGTGAGGCAGCGCCATAAGCAAAATGGTTATTATGAATGATGGATATAGCAGGAGTGGTTTTAGCAGGATGTGAGCATGGTTCATCCTCTTTCTCAGAGATCTTGCAGTGGTCCTCAAACTATGGTCTGCGGGCCACTACTGTATTTGTTCCTTTTGTTTCTTCACTTCAAAATAAGATATATGCAGTGTGCATAGGAATTTGTTCATAGTTTTTGTTTATACTATAGTCCGGCCTCCAACGATCTGAGGAACAGTAAACTGGCCCCCTGTTTAAAAAGTTTGAGGGCCAGAACTGTGGCACAGCGCATAAGGCATCTGCCTGTGCGTACTAGCCTAGGACGGAAGGGGGTTCGATCCTTCGGCATCCCATATGATCCCCCAAGCCAGGGGCGATTTCTGAGCGTTTAGCCCAGAGTAAGCCCTGAGCATCATAACCAGGTGTGGCCCAAAAAACAAAATTAATTAATTAATTAATAAAAGATTTCAGCTTCATAGCTGGTGTATCCATGATTTTTCACAGTGTGGTTTACATCTCTTTCAAGAAAAGTGAGTCTATGAAGCTAGCCCAAAGATTTCCTTTTTCTATTTCTTTTGTCTGGTTCCTTTGTCATTAATTCTGCCCTTAGAATTAAGAGTTTATCTCTGGGCACTTAATTTTATTTCATTGATCTGAGAGTCTGATTTATTCCAGTACCACACTGTCTTAATCTCTATAATGTTATCTTATAATTTGAAGTTCAGGAGAGAAAACCTTGCCATCATTTTTTCTCCTCGAGTTTGCTTTGGTAATTTAGGGAGCTTCATTGCTCCATGTAAATTCTAGGAGTATTTGGTCCATGTCCCAAATGTATGGCAGGGATTTTTATGGGATCTGCATTAAATCTGTATAATTGTGTCAGGGGATCATTTTAATATGTTAATTCTTTCGATCCTTGAACCAGGAATTTGTTTTCATTTCTTGTGCTATCTTTAATTTATTTTAAGATTGTCTATTTCTTTGTATAACCATTTTGCTTCTTTTGTTAAATTGATCCCAAATAGGTGGCACAATTTTAAATTATTTAAATTTTTTCTTTATCTTTTACTTTATTGTATATGGAAATGCAATAAATATATCTATGTGTTGATTTTGTAGCTTGTCACTACTGTATAGATTTATTGTTTCTTAAAAATATTTTGGTAGAATGTTTATTGTGGGTGCCCCAGCCTGCAGGGACACCAATTAAGGTGTGGTTATTGTTTCTCAGAGGGAGATCATGCAAGCATAAAGACAAAGACAGACGTAGACAGACAAAGTGGGAAAAGGATTCCAGCCAAATCCGAATCCAATTCCAATTTATTGAAACTCAAGGCCCAGCTTATATATATTTTGTGGACATAGTTCTGCTCATATCTATAGAACAGGCTAGATTGTTCAAATAACAGGACCCAGTAACAAGTGAGATAGAATATGCGGATAATGAGATCTGTCTCTATCAGGTCAGGATGTACTGATAATGGAACCTATCTCCGGCAGGTGGGATATACAAATAAGGCAACCTTAAATGTTTACATTTAATTCTCGAGGCTACCTGCTTTGAGCAAAGTCACAAGGTCCTAAGTATTCTGCCTGTTCTAAGGGGCTCCCTACAGTTTATGGCTTTCTATATGTAATATCATATCATCTGTTATGTAATAGTTTCATTCATTTTTTAATATTATTTCCATTAACCTCTCTTTCTTGATGAGTTGCTGTGGTAAGGACTTCTAATATGTTAACTCATAGTGTGAATGTGAGTATATTTGTTTTGTACCTGATAGAAAAAAAAGACTTTTAAGTTTACACTATTAAGTACATTAATTGTGATATACATCCTTTACTATGAGTTAAGTTCCTTCTATTCCCATCTTGTTAAATTTTAATCATATATGAGTGTTAGATCTTATCAAATATTTTTCTGATATTGCAAATTATTTTATCTTTTAAACTTAATTTGTCAACCTTTTATTAATGTAGTCCATCATATCAATTCACTTGCATATGTTAATCATCCCTGAACCTCTGGAAATATGCAACTTTATCTTCTTTAATATTGGATTTGTTTGTTTTGTTTTTGCTTCACATCCGGTAGTTACTCCTGACTCTGAGATCAGAAATCACTTTTGGAAGCACTGTGGACCATATGGGATGCCGAGATTCTGAACGGGGGTCTGTCCTGCGTTGGCCATATGCAAGGCAAATGCCTTGCCACTGTGCTATCCCACCGGCCCCATAATATTGGGTTTTCTTAGCTAAAATTTTGTTGGGGATTTACATCTGTGTAAATAAACAAGAATATTGATCTGTAATTTTATATTTAGTGATGTCTTCTCTGCTTTTGATATCAGTTTCTTTATTATCAATGATTCTGAAGAATTATTTGACTTTTGCCTTTGCCTTTTTTTTTTTTTTTTTTTTTTTTTTTTTTTTTTTTTTTTTTTTTTTTTTTTTTTACTTTTTGGAAGAGACTGTGAGGTTAGGGGTTAGAGTAAGTCCCCAAAGAAGTTCTAGAAGACCTTGCTACTGAACCTAGCTAATCCTGATCTTTTGTTGGGGAGATATTATTATTATTATTGTTTTAATTTACATGTTGTAATTAATTGGTCTATTCAGATGTTCATTCTGCTTCCTTTTGATTCATTCTTGGGTAATTATAGGGTTCCGAAACTTTATGGTTTTAGGGCCAGAGCAATAGCACAGCGAGTAGGAAATTTGCCTTACACGTGGCCGACCTGAGTTCAATCCCAGGCATCCCATAAGATCCACCAAGCCTACCAGGAGCGATTTCTGAGCACAGAGCCAGGAGTAACCACTGAGCACTGCTGGTTTGGCAAAAACAAAGCAAAACAACTGTGATTTGCTCTGGGTTTTCAATTCCATGTTAATAAAGAAGTTTATATTAAAAGGGCAACTGTGCTGAAGAGATAGTGTATGGGCTAAGGCATACAATCAGCCTATTATAGTTTTGGGGTGGCCCAGGTAATCACAATAAACTGTATCTTTGGGTTCTTGTCCTGATTGCCAGTCTAACTGACTGAGAATCTCTGGGAAGGCTCTACCTACAAAACTATAAAAATATTTTTAGAGTATTCTAACCTGGTTTGGCCATGTAAAAGACCTAGCTGTTGAGCTGTTGCCCCAGCCCCTAAATTATAGTGTTTTATGTATAAAAATTTTCAAGCAACATACTGCAGAGTGTTCACTTACTTAATCATCATTTCAGTGTCATATCCCCACCCCATCCCCACCCCTCCATTGTATTAAACTTTTTATTAAAAACCAGTCTTAGTTTTATGCTGCCTTGGGGCTTTTGCTATGTTTCTTTATATCTTGCATAGGATCATTATATAAGATCATTCTGTGTCTTTCCTTCTTTTTCTGATTGACTTCACTCATCATAATACTCTTAGATCCATCCACCAGCAACAAATTTAATTATTTCATCTTTTCCTAAAGCCAAGTTGTATTCCACTGTGAATATGTAGCATAGTTACTCTATCTAGTCAGCTGTTCTTGGACATATGGATTGATTTCAACTTTTTTATTTTTTGAGTAAGAAATCAGTGCTTTTCTTTTCTTTTTTTTAAATTTAATTTATTTAAAGAAAATTAATTGCATAGTTGACATAACTGATAATAATACATTTTTAGGAAGACTAAAAGCAACAGATTTTTTTCTAAAAATAGAAAGTTGAAAGAAAAACTAAAGAGATGGAAGAGAAAGGAACAAATATTTTTGAAAACTATTGACTCACAGTGAGTTCATTGAAGCACCAGCAGAAAGTTTAGTAAGCTCTTCTTTATTTTTTAAAAGGATAAGAGTTAAAAAAAAATACAGCAATAATGGTGTGAGAGTGGCAATTGTTGTTTGCATAGGCCCAGCAAAATATGGGTAAAATGGGAAAAAAATAAAACCTTGTCCTAAATAAAAAGACACCTTATCCCTAAAGTTCTCTGGGTTCCAGGCATACTAAGTTGTCCAACCCCTGAGTCATTCTCTGTGGCAAAATTCTTTCAACATTAGGTGTTGTTGTCTGGTTTCTGTAGTTAAAGATTCTGGTTTCTGTGCCAGAAGGACTCTAGTTTTCTGTGTTTCATCGAAGTCAGGATGTAGGGAGTCCTGCAGTTTCATCTCACCATCAGATGCGGAGTGTCCTGCCCTGCAAGTGTGTTGCTCCTGTTGCTGAGTCATCTGGGTGTCAAGGAACACTCCTTGGAGTAAAGTCAATGCCAGGGTAGTGGCAGGGTCTCCCCTGGTAGACGTTTGCCTCCTAGTGATGTTGCAGTCAATTGTGGTCATTCCTGTAGATGCTCAATGGTTCAGGAGTATATGATCAATGCCCATTCTTCGGAGGCCTGAGTCAAGTCATTATGCCAGTGTTCAGAATATAAGGCCTAACTGCATTACAAAATTTGTGTTCCTATATCTGTTAGATTATAGATTTTTTTGCATGTGTAGTATTTTCCCACTTTAAAGCACCTATGCAAAGAGGAGCAATGCCACAATGTATTGGTGCCTCTGGGGAACTGAGGCAACAAGTCCAACAATCCCCTTACCTTGGTTCTAACATAAATTCTAAAGTGAAAGACTTTTCTTCTATAATTTCTTGTTAAACAAATCACAAAGAAAGAAAAACTAACAAACAAAAAACAGTGGTCACAATTGTCACTGTATAAGGGGATATTCAATAAGTTATAGTAGTTAAGGGAATACATCTAGGACATTCATATATGCATATCCCTTTTATGTCATTAAAAATAGTCAGGAAAAGAGTGCTGAATTCTGGATGCCACTTTGGTCTGTGACTTGGCCTGCTGGAGTCTACAAAATGACTCCTAGCAGTTCCATATCTGGAAATGCCTTTGAGTGGGAACTAATCAGAAACCTAGTATGGTAGAAACCATAGTTACACAATGAAGGAAGGTGGAAGACAGGCGGTTGCTGGAGAGTAGATAAGTAGGAACAGAGTACTGAGTTTTTTTCAGCCCAAGAGTCTATTTTTTCACTTTGGTAGCTGGTTGGCAGCTAGCCTGGGTGGGGATAATAATGTGCTTCATGGGGAACCAAGAACTGGGGGTAAAAACGATTAAATGTGGGTAATAGGAGATGAGGGTAAGGGAGAAAAGGACTGAAAATGAGCTTCTAGGTGGTGAGCCAAGGCAGGAAGGAAAGTATACAACATAGATATTCTGTATATGACAAATAGATGAAACCCAATATTATCCACCCCCGCATGGTTTCAGAATTGACAGAGGTAGGAAGGAAAGTTGTCTGCGACTCTTGTGCTCTTGAGATGCCATTCCCCAGGTTGGCAAACACTCCCAGGTCATAGGAAGGAAAGAGATCCTTCAAGAGCTGGAAGCTTGGAAGTTCACCACCCCAACCCAAACCCTCCCTCTGGAGTGGGGTAGGAAATGGAGAGTCGGTGCATTTATTTTCATCAGGTAAGACAGCTCTATAACATTCTGAGTTTCCACATTTTCCATTCCAAAACAAAAGATGGACAGGAACAAGGCTCAGGGACGTAAGAGGGTATGTCTTGAAATGTGTGAGTTTCTAGGTTTGGTCCCAGGCAACAAAAACAATACAAAAACAACCAAGGAATGGAGAATCTTAGGACTGGATGACACGGCCCTTTCTTTTCTTGTCTCCACCCAGTTCAAAATGCTTGCATCTAGTCAGCAGCGCCCCCTAAGCATCACTGGGTGTTCCCCCCCCCCCAAAAAAAATTGTTAGAAACTTACGTTAAATGCAGAATGAAAGAATTAATTTTGTCAAAAAAAATTTGGGGGGGTTCACACCCAGTGATGCTCAGGGGTTGCTCCTGGCTCTGTGCTCAAAAATCACTCCTGGCAGGCACGGGAGACCATTTGGGTGCTGGGATTCGAACCACTATCTTTCCCAGGTTGGCTGCGTGTAGGGCAAATGCCCTACCGTTGTGCTATCTCTCCAGCCCCAATTTTGTCAAAATCTTGAGACTATATATTTCTCTTGTCCAAAACCAGTTTGTGTGCTATTTACTTGTTAGATTTTTGTGCTATTATAAAAAATAAAATAAATAAAATTAGAGAAATAAAAAAAAATACTTGTATCTCTAAATGGTCAGTGTCCTCTTGGATCGGCAGTTGGAGTCCACACATTCAAGCCTCAACACGTTCTTTTTGGTGGTCTTGGCCTTCTTGTGGAAGAAGGGCTTGGTCTGGTCTCTGTAACCACTCTGCTTGTGATCGTAGTGCCACTTCTCCTGGGCGTACAGTGAGTCCTTGCCCTTCTTGTACTGGGTAACATTGTGGGGCTGATGCTTCCCGCACTTCTTACAGAAAATTCACCCAAACTTTCTGATTCCAACTTTTGACTACTGTGAATAGTGCTATAATGACCACAGCAGTGCAATTACCTTTTCTGAGAAGACATTTTTGATTCGTTGGGTAGAAGTGAAATTGCTGGGTCAAATGAAGTTCAATTCCTGTTCTTTGAGAAATGCCCATATTGTTTTCCAATAAGCCTGCACCAGTTGACATTCCCACCAGCAGTGATGGAGCTTCCTTTTCCCCTACATACCATGCAAATACTGCTTGTTTTTTATTCTTTGTGATGTGTACCAGACTGTTTTTCTAGCCTCTTACTTTAAACTTTTGCTTATAATGACCATTCATGTATGTCTTTTATAAGCAACAGAGTGTTGGGTTTAAATTTTTTTTTTTGGTTTTTTTGTTTTTTGGGGCCACACCCGTTTGATGCTCAGGGATTACTCTTGGCTAAGCGCTCAGAAATTGCCCCTGGCTTGGGGGAACCATATGGGACGCTGGGGGAGCGAACCAAACCAGGGTCCTTTCTTGGCTAGCGCTTGCAAGGCAGACACCTTACCTCTAGTGCCATCTCACTGGCCCCAGGTTTACTTTTTTTTTTTTTTTTTTTGGTTTTTGGGTCACACCCGGCAGTGCTCAGGGGTCACTCCTGGCTCCATGCTCAGAAATTGCTCCTGGCAGGCACAGGATACCATATGGGGCACCAGGATTTGAACCGATGACCTTTTGCATGAAAGGCAAACGCCTTACCTCCATGCTATTTCCCGGGCCCCCCAGGTTTACTTTTTTAATCCATCCAGCCACTCTATGCCTTTTGACAAATGAGAATAATGCTTGTTTGTGAATTATATTTTTGCTTCTTCGCTCATCTTTTATTTTCTTCTTCTATACTTACATGTCTCTTTTATGTTGTTCCAGTTGCTTCTTCTTGGTTGTGTCCTCTAAGTATGTTTACCTTGAAGCTTTCATATACTTGATCTCTGAAGTTCTGAGTTGGAATCAACTCTTAAGTTTTAAGCAAGTGAGCAAGTCCCACAAAGTGACTACCAGGTCAACCTATTGCTTCTGGATCAAGTTAGACAGAGTACTAACCACTGCCATCCAGAAATCTCATAATAGTTATAGAATCTAGGGTTAGATGAGATTTCACACTTTAAGATCCAGAAAACACATAAACATTCCTTTACCCAAGTGCCAGTTTTCTGTTTTTGTCACAAAAAAGAATTTTAGGACTATATCCTAACAATAAAAGCAGGAAACTTTATTAAAGCAAAAATACACACCTGAGATGTTAGGTGTAGATGCTCTCAAGAGAGAGCTATGCCTGGATCTTGGGACATAGATTTTTTACAAGTTAACCAAGGGATTTTAAGTACTGGGCTAACTGAAAGGGAGGGATATGCTTTAATGGGTTGAATACAAGCGATGTGATTTGATGCTGTGTGTCTAAGAACTACATGCTTACTCATGAGTTGCTTGTCTCATTGTCATCTTGTTGTGCAGCTACAGGTATTTGTACAACAGGTATTTTTACTTTGTATTTGTACTTAATTAGGGAAAAAGTAAAAACAGTATGGATTCTATATTCTAGGCATGGTTTAGCAACTGGCTGAAACTGGTTTTCCAAAGTTTGCTTTCTCTATCAGAGAGTTAGTAGCCTCAAGACAATTTGGCTCAAAGTCTCAAAAACTTTATTTTCTTATGTCTCTTGAGAATTTTGTTTCTTGTATTTGTTGCCCAAACTGCCTTTCAAACCTCAATTATATATGTGTCCTTTTGTGTATTTCTTTATGTGTATTTCTTGGGAGAAATATTGTTATTATACTTATGAATCAGGATAGTGGAAATGGCATCAACTGAAGGAAAAATCTTCAACTAAGCCATAGTTCCTTGGTTCTCTAATAGTATACCCCATGGACATACTCCATTCTTTCCTCTATAGCAACCTACCAACATCAATCCAAAATCCAAAGTTCCCTTACCCAGGGGTCTTTTGACATATTTAATACTTTGTGGAAATATCTTTTTTTTCCTTTTTGGCATATATCCATTAAAATGGGACATTTTATTGTAAGAAAGTTTTCATCTATTAAACCTAGGAAGTCCAAAATTTGAATGTTGCAGGTGGTCTTACAAAATCCTGAACATTTGTCATATTGGCTTGACTCAAGCTTCAGTTGTTCTGAGATTGGCCACACATCCCAAAATATAGGTCCCATCGAGGATCTTTGATGGAACTGAGGCAGGCTTTGTTCTTCTGGCAATGAAATGGGACATGAGAAAGTCCAAGAGGTCAAATGTGATGTCTTATAATGATAGCCACTATCTAGAAAAATACGGGGAAAAGGAGCCTTTATCTTACCCAAGACCTAGAAAAAGAACCCTCTGAGGTTAGGAAAACTAAAGACTGGCCTGAAGTCTACAACTGAAAGATATGACCAAATATTTCCTTGGGAAGATCACCCTGCTCTAGTCCAAATCTAGGTTAAGAGTTTCTATCTCAACTCTTATTGTTCCTGTGCAAAAAAAAAAAAAAAAAAAAAAAAAGATGCTTTTATCACTTTGCAATAAACTCTTGATATGTTGATCTGTTCACCCATTCTGTTGACAGAACTGGTACTACTACTGATTCATGTTCTATCTAGCCCATCTCTATTTTTTTTGTGTGTGTGTGTTTAGCAAACAGAAGGGGGGAGATGTTGTTAAACACATAGAGCACACATTTTGTTTTCCTTTAAACAGAGTACATCATCTTGTTTCTCCTTAAACAAATTACTTTTTAAGGGGAAACAGGATGTTGTGCTCTGTGTGTTTAGCTACATACTTCCATAAACCTCTGATAAATGGTTACTACGGCATAAAACCTTAATTCTGGGTACCACACAGTTTTTATTTCCTTTTTTTGTTTGTTTGTTTTTGTTTTTGGGCCACACCCAGTGATGCTCAGGGGCTTCTCCTTGTTGGTTACCATTGACCTGACAGTGGCCATTTTTGCTTCAGCCTCTCTGCCATTTTCCTGCTTTGTAGCTGCAAAGTGCCTACATGCAGTTTCACTACAAAGCCCCTGAGCTATCAGGAAACAGGTGGCCACAATAAAGCAATAAATAACTCTTTGGCCCAGCGGAGAAGGACACAGCTTGTTACCACTCCTGGGAATGGAACTGCCCCCTAGCCCACATGCTTGAGTTAATAAGGTATACATTATTGTCCCGTGCAACATTGTTTTTACAAAGTTATTTCTTGCCCTACCATAAATCTGTTAAGAGCTCAAGAATGTGGTCAAGCAGACCCTCCTCAGGGTCACAGGGCGTTACCATGGAAACTGCTAATCTATATGACTTGCAAGAATGTCCTGACCCCTAACCCCAGTGCCCACTTTCCATATTTGGAAGATGATGTTACCTTCTTTGTTTCACT
>PVKC010002184.1:0-15005 GCA_004027635.1 Crocidura indochinensis | reverse complement strand
ATGATGTTACCTTCTTTGTTTCACTCAACCTGTGCTGTGTTTATACCATATTTGGAGTAATCAAGTGGCCTGTGTGCCAAAAGAATGATTGACATTCCCTTTGCCTGCCCCTTGCTACCTTGTCTATATAAGCAGGAGTCCATCATTAAAGATTTGCCTTTGATCGGTCTTTTCCATATTGGGCCTGTTATTTTTTAACCTCTTTGAGTTCTTACAGGTGTGGTGTATTCCTAGTCCCGCAAAATAAAGGTGCGGCTGTCTGTGAGCCTCTCATTGACTCCCTGCTGGCCGGGCCCCTTCGGGGGGCTCCAGGACACCCGCAACTCCTGGCTATGCGCTCAGAAGTCACACCTGGCTTGGGGGACCATATGGGAAACCGGGGGATTGAACCGCGGTCCGTCCTAGGCTAGTGCAGGAAAGGCAGGCACCTAACCGCCAGCGCCACCGCCCGGTCCCACAGTTTTTATTTCTTCTATGCAGTTAAGGGAGTGGTGAAAGTTTCTCACAACACTGCAAGGATCATGATTTATCTCAGCTCAAAATTATCTTTATGCTGAAGTAATATGTCTTGGGAAAACCTGTTCTAAAAATCTTGTGAAGACCTATTTTAAAACATCTTGTGGAAACCTGGCCTCAATGTAATTTACCATGTTAGACTTCAAAAAAAGCAGATCAATGTGATCTTCTCAATAGTCTGATACACAAGCTCTCTGAAAAACTCAATATTCCATTACAATAAAGGATCTCAGCAAAGTAGGATTATAAAGAAATATCTTTAAGCCCAGCAAATATTTAGAAAATCTATGTGACTTGAAGACTAAAGTAATATAAAAATATGAAAAGAATGCCTAGGTTTACTATAAGCAATATAATGTGAAGAAAAATAAAAACATGTCATTACTTAATGTATTAAATATGTAAAATCAGGGCCAGAAAAACAAGAGTTTTAAGACACTTGGCTTGAATGGGATTGACCTTGGTTCAATTTCTGTCATCACATATGTCCCCAAGCATCACGAGGAGTAATCTCCAGTGTGTAGCAAGGAGTAGCCCCTGAGCACAAGTAGGTGCTCACTTGAAAGGCATCAAAAACGTGAAAAATGGCAGATATAATTAAATGGCAGTGGGTCAGTTGGATTATGGTCAAGAGGAAGAAAATTCTTTTTGTTTGTTTGTTTGTTTTTGATTTTGATTTTGGTTTTAGGGTCACACCGGCAGCACTCAGGGGTTATTCCTGACTCCAGGCTCAGAAATCGCTCCTGGCAGGTTCCAGAGACCACATGGAATGCTGGGATTCGAACCAATGACCTTCTGCATGCATGCAAGGCAAACACCTTACCTCCATTTTTTCTCTCTGGATCCAGGAAGAAAATTCTTAAGGAGAAGAAAATTTCAAAATAGTTATGGACTGAATTGTAAAAGTCATAATTTAAAACTTTTAAATAAAAAATTTTAGAATATTTGAATAACTTGGCAGCAACGTAAGTTTTTATAGTGACAAATTAAAAAATTTAAAAAAAAAACAAAGAAAAATATATTAATTTGGACACATTAAGATTAAAACTTGCAAATAAAATCAGTGTATGATTACTGTTAAAAGACAAACAAAAATATTAGTATTCAAAAGAAAAAGAATAAATTAATTAAAAATCACAATTGATTTTTTAAAAAATCAAGCTAATCATAAATGAGCAGTGACCAAAAATAACCAAATATTTTCAACTTTACTAGTAATCAGAGAAGTTCAAAATAAAATAAAAGTATTTTATATGCATTAAAATAGCAAAATTAAATGCTTATAATATCAAAGGATTAAAAATATAAGAAAAGCAGAACTTATAAATTGCTAAAAACCTGTCTGAAAAATTATTATAGTAATAGTTATAGAGATGAAGTTAGCATTTCCTAAAATGCAAAATTTCTACTTTTTAAAGTCTCTGGCATATGTATACAAGAATATTTTAACTACAATGTTTTAAAAGTTATTTCCCCCAATTTTTGAGGAAAAATATAAACAGTATTGTTAATCATGACAAATGCTTAAAATGATATAGATTATATTATCATACTTTTTCTTAATTTCAATTTAAGGAATAAAAATCAGAGTCTTCAATGACCATCTCAGATTATAATAGGCATGTCTTTATCAAATTCTGAAGTCCTTACTTTTGTTCAGAAATGCCAGAGTCATAGCACAATGTTAGGGTTGGTTATCTTGCACATGGCTGACCCATGTGATGAACCCAGGTTCAATCCCTGGCATTCCATATGTTCATCCTGGGATCAATCTAATCTCTGGGTAATATAATTATCAGATTTCTTTCTTTACAACTGGATTTTTTCTAAGTAGAAGATATATTATTTACTTGTTAATGATTTACTTATTTTTGACATTGTGTCATTATCCTTTTTTGGGGGGGGTGGGGAGAAGGTAACATCCAATGGTTCACAAAGCTATTTATTGCTGGCTTAGTTCTTAGGGTCACTCCTTCTGATGCTTAGGGGCCCCTATGATCCCAGGAATCACTTCCAGGGCTTCCATGTGTAAAGCACATACTCTAACTTTTTGAGCTAATTTATGGCCATTTGAAAAAATGACTTCCCATCATTGTGCTGGTACTCAGAGAGCCATGAAGTGAAGGGGATCAAATCCTGGTTGAGTCACATTCTCAGGCCTCTAAATCAGAGAATTTAAGAAATTTGTTATATGTAAATCAATGTTTTTTTAAAGTTTTCAAGATAATTTTCGTAATTATTTTTAATGATTTGTTTCTAAATAGCCATGCATTTTTACTAACATAAATGAATGATTTAAGAATTTAAAAACTGGGCTAGAAAGCTAGTACAGTCGGTGCTTGCTTTGCCACAACCAATCCCAGTTGGATTCCCTCTCAACCTGTGTAATCCCAGAAGCATCTCCAGGAGTGCTACCTATCCACAAAGTCAGAAGTAGCACCTGACACCACTGGTATGATCCCAACTCTCCACCCCCACCTTCAAAAATTAAAATGAAAACAAATTTTAAAAACAGCTTCTGAGGGGCCCGGGAGATAGCATGGAGTAAGGCGTTTGCCTTTCATGCAAAAGATCATAGGTTCGAATCCCGGTGCCCCTTATGGTCCCCTGTGCCTGCCAGGAGCAATTTCTGAGCATGGAGCCAGGAGTAACCCCTGAGTACTACTGCCAGGTGTGACCCAAAAACCACCAAAAAAAAAAAAAAAAAGCTTCTGCATAATATTCTACGTCAGTCCTAACATGTTATTTTGTTATTTGGAAACATTGAAAGCTTTCAATATAGGAATCCATTTTAGAGAGAAAGGCAAAATATCAGCCATTACAAATGTCTGTGTGTGATTTTGGGACCACAATTGTTTACTGGTTTATGTAATAGGGAAAACCAGAATCCAACAATAATCCTCCATTCATTGCCCTAGCTAATGACCATTTGCCAGGGACCAGAGAGTACCCGGCTCAGTCAATCTGATTGCCTTAGTTTGCATGATAGAAGAAGGTCACAGAAAGTCAGTACAATTGAGAGCAACTCCTCACTCGAGTGGCAGAAAAGATCTTCAAGCAATTGGGTAGGAATAGATCTCATTTGAAGAAGGAATTCTCTCTTTGGTCATTACACTCTCCAAAAGGATCCTACTTCTTTAAAAATAAAAAGGAAAAAAGAGATAGGCCAGGAAGATAGCTAAAAGGACTGGAGTATAAGTTTTGTATGGTGGAGCTCTGTATTCAATTCCTAGACTATTGGAGACTATTGGTTCTCCAATCATAGAAGTAGGAATAGCTCCCAAGCATTATTTGTGGCTTAAAGCAATCAAAAATTCTTTTAATCTACCTCTTTTAATAACATAGGTTCTTTGTTTATTCTTCCTTTGCTTGGAGGAGACAAGTGAATGAAAAATAGAAAATATTTTCTTCTCAATGAACCTCCGAAGCAGAGTTTATTCTGAGTTTACAGTTTATTAGCACTATTAATCTCTGAGTGATTTTTTTTCTTGTTCACTATTAAACTACTTTCTCTTTTAAATCTGTCATGAGGAGACAACTAGGAAAGAAGTGATACTTTAATGATAGATTCACTGACACTAAAATATCTGGGAGTACTCAGTGAGATGACCCAGGTTTTATTTTTGTTAACTGGTCAGAACCCACACCATGGTGGGTGGAAGGTGAGACAATGTTTACATACAAGAAGAGAACAATGACTGCAGTTATTACATAAACAAGATCTAACTGTAAGCAAAATAGTAGCTGAATGTCCTTGGTAATGGACAATAGCTGGCCAAACTCCCAGGACAACCTTGAAGAAGTAAAGAGAAAAGCTTATCCTGGATTGATGTCAGGCTCACAAGCCCAAACTCATCTTCAGCTTCCTCCTTCTCCCATTATTATGATATAAATAAATATTCTTCAGCAATAAACTTTTCTATTTTCTTGCTTACTGTTTTTGTGTCACAATTTTTGGAAACTTTTTTATAAACTAAAGATCACCTGCTACTTGGATAGGTTAACTGATTGATAAAATTTTTATTTAAATAATAGACATCTACAAGTAGACTGGGTTTTGGGGTGCCAGGAAAAATTCACTACCCATCTGGACTCTTTATGAGCTAATCTCAAATTTAATCAAACCCAAACAGACTCAGCTCCAAACAAAACAAAATCAGGAGAATTTCAACAAGGGAACAGATGTGTAGAAACACTGGCATCTCCTCTTCACTGCATTTCCAACTAAATGATGAACTGGGGTAAATGATAGACCCTGATAAAGGACCAAGTAGGCATAGGAACAGCCTTCATGAAGAGAGGTAGCAACACAACAATACATGAGTAAGAAGAACTGCAGATAAAATCACCAACTGTGTGTAACAGACTTGCAAGCAGTAAGTCTACAATTCTGTTGTATTTTTGAGATTGAAGGGCTCATTTCTTCAACTCTGGGGGATCTGATCTAAGGAACTGAGGGGAACTCACATACGCAGGGTCAGATCTAAGAGGCTTGCAGTGGTGCACCATGACGCACAGAATATGGTCAAGTGCTGACAGAGCAAATAGACCTTAGCAAGGACCAGTCAGAATAAGTGGAGTTCAAGTTTGGGAAGGGAGTTAACTGCGGACCTACATGGAAACAAATAGGCTATTACTTATGACCTCATCAGATAGGTCACTCTCTACAACCCACCTTGATATAATCCAAAGTGCCTACTCTATTCATCCTGGACCTGGGACTGTGTTCACCTACTGGAGCCTGACCAGTCATTTTCATTCTCTTTAGGTCTGTAAATTGGCACCATATGGGCACTGGTTCATCAACCTGTACTTAAAAATCAATTGTTTTAAGTTTACTAATTGGAAGTGGCATGGAGGAATGTAAGTTTTTACTGAAGGCATCTATAAGATTTGAGACTCATCTTCCTTGTGTTAGTCTGACTGCAGTCAGGGCTGTATAATTGCACTACAGTTTATATCCATACCTGCTAAATTGCATTATTCCTCTCTGCAGTCCTGAGAAAGATTTGTACTGCAGAAACTACCTATAAGAACAAGACCTTGGCTGAGGGATAATGGATGAACTAAAGCAACTAAAAAAAATCCATACTGGAGAACTAACCTAGAGAACAAGATGGTTTCCAGTCTTGTTCCAGGCTCTAAATTATAGTATCTTCTAATAGTAACTTCTTCACTTCATGCTACCTAAGCTTCTACCTTGTGTCAGCACTACATGTGCAATCATTTACACAGGTGTGGAAGTGTTGGCCTGTAAAAGCAACAGACATCACAATATTCTAGGTAAATAATCTAGGATTAAAACCTACCACCTGCAATTCTGATCTAAAGCCTACACAGCAAGCTCAGGGAAAACAACTGCTTAAATCAACACGCAGAGCTTAATGCACAATCTTAAACACAATGAAGAAACAGAAATTTGTTGCCAAGGATGGAGCAAAGGAAAAACCTCTGGGAAGAATTCAAATATAATGGAACTGGGGAGATTGCCTGAAGCAAAGTTTAGAGCAACCATTATAACAATGGTAAATGAAATAAGAAAAATATCAATAAGCAAAATTCAATTTATAAGGGACAGAGAAAATATTTAAAAGTTTCAAACAGAATAATGAACTTAGAAAATATAATAACTGAGTGAAAGAATACAATAAATGGACTTACTAGTAAGCAAAAAGAAATAGCCGATAGACATGATAAGTTGCAAAGTAGGGGGTGGAAAACACTCAAACAGAATAGCAAATACAAAAAAAAAATAAAGGAAAATGAAAAAACAGTGTAAGAGCCCTGTGAGACTACATCAAAAGAAATGACAACTGCATTTCTAGGGGTCCCAGAAGAAGAGTGAACAAAAAGGATAGAAACCATATCTGAAGAACTAATAACTGAGAACTTCCCTAATTTGTGAATTTGCAAGAGGCTCAGAGTCCCAAACAAAATAAATCCAGACAGACATATCCCAAGATATATTATAATGAAAGTACTAAAAACTATAGATTAAGTCAATGATATAAAAAATCCCAGGAAAAATAAATAACATACAGGGAAATGACTATTAGATTACTAGGACTTTTCATCAGAAATGCCGAGGATAGGAGAGAATGGTATGAGATATTTAAACTACTGAAAGATTTTCAACTGAGAATACTCTATCATGCTACTGCATCATTTATAGCTGAGAGAGTAGTTTTAAGAATAAAATTAAAGCAATCCATCTCAGCAAATAAGTCTTACAAGAAATATTAAGGGTATTCCTATGAAATGAAAAGAAATTTCACCTAAAAATAGTAAGACATTACAGCGATATAGTATGGAATGGGGGCAGAAAAGTATAGCTCACTAAGATGAATGTAAAATCAATCCAAGAGGCTACAAATTTAGAACTTTACTTGTAAAGCCTCAGGATAACCTTTAAACAAAATCTATAGAAGAAAAACATAACGAACGAGAAAAGGAAGTCGAACAAAATAAATAAAAAAGATAAATAAATGGTGCTCAAATATAGGGGAAATAAGAGGAAAAAAACAACAAACAAAAACAATACCCATAAGCAAAATAATAAGATAGTGATACATTTTCATAATCACCCTCAAATATCTGAATTTACTAATTAAAAGACAATTGGCTAGATGGATCAAAAACAAAATTTAAGGCAAGAGTAACAGAACAGTGGGTATGTTCTTGTCTTACATGTGGCTGACCCAACTTCAATTCCCAGTATCACATAGGGCCCCCTTGAGCCCACCAGGAGGGTTACATGAGTGTAGAGTCAGGAGTAAGGCCTGAACACCACTGGGTGGCCCAAAACCAAAACCAAAACCCAACTTTTTACCGTCTATAGAACACCCATAAGACAAATACAAGCTCAAAGAGAAAGATTGAAAGACAGTTGATGGGTAGTAAATGATCATTTAAAAAGTCAGTTACAGCTACCTTTATTTTAGGATATATAAATTTCTAGCTTTTTAAAAAGTCAATAAAGGTAAGAATAACATATAATTAGGGATGAAGACAAGAAGAAGATATTATACTGACTTATATATGTACAAAATGAAGACATATCAACATATACTAAGTGACTTGGAGAGATATTATAGGATTTTAAGCCCTAGCCTTGCATATAGTCAACCTGTTTCAATCCCAAGCACTGTGTATGATCTGCCAAGCATCACCTGAGTACACAGCTAGAAATAAATTCTGAGCACCCGCCCCCCTCCATGATGAAAAATTAAGTCCCTCCAAGGGACCGGAGAGATAGCACAGTGGTAGGGCGTTTGCCTTCCATGTAGCAGAACAGGATGAACTGGGTTTGATTCCGGCATCCCATATGGTCCCCCAAGCCTAAAGAATCCAGAGCAATTTCTGAGTGCAGGGCCAGGAGTAACCTCTGAGCACTGTCAGATGTGCCCCCACCCAAAACCAAAAAAAGGGGGGGGGCTGGAGAGATAGCACAGCGGTAGGGCGTTTGCCTTGCATGCAGAAAGATAGTGGTTTGAATCCGGGCTTCCCATAAGGTCCCCAAGCCTGCCAGGAGCCATTTCTGAGCGCATAGCCAGGAGTAACCCCTGATTGTCACAGGGTGTGGCCCCCAAACCAAAAATAAAAAATAAAACAAACAAAAACCAAAAAAAAAAAGATAGAAATAATAAAATAGTCTATTTATTATTCTTCTGCCAAGATATGGTTCTGATAGGTGGTTTCTGAAGCACAAATCTTACATGGAGGGGGCGTAGAGATAGCACAGCAGTAGGGGGTTTGCCTTGCATGCGGCCAACCTGGGAGGGACCCAGTTCTATTTCCATCATCCCCAGCCTGCCAGGGGTTATTTCTGAGTACAGAGCTAGGAATAACCCCTGAACACTGCTGGGTGTTGCCCAACAACCAAATCAATCAATAGAGTAAAAAAAAAAAAAATCTTCCATGGGGCTGCTGAGGAATAATGCAAGCTAGCAGCTATGGATACAATCTGCAGTGAAATTGCATCTCTGTAACAATTCAATTTATAATTATGTCCCCAAAAGGTCTGAAAATAAATTTAGAGCATTCAGAGAGATAGAGTGAGTAGGGTTATCATTGACTTGCATGAAGCCATCCCAGATTCAATTTAATATTATTCCACTAATATTCCAGGAATCATCCTTGAGCTCATAGCCCAGAGTAATCCCTGAATACAGCTGGATTTGGCTCAAAAACAAAACAAAACAAAACAAAACAAAAAAACTAAATTATACCACAACAATGGTGAGAATAGTCAATTTGGAGAAGAGGAGCAAGAGCAGTGGCACAAGTGGTAAGGCATCTGCCTTGCACGCGCTAGCCTAGTATGGACTGCGGTTCAATGCCCTGATGTCTTATATGGTCCCCCAAGCCAGGAGCAATTTATGAGTGCATAGCCAGGAGTAATCCCTGAGCATCATCGGGCTTGGCCTAAAACACAAAAACAAAAAAAAATTTGGAGAAGAGAGAAAGTGTCCTGAAGATAGTCAAGTGTTATGCATGAAACATTATCAATAATAATAATAATAATACTGTAGACCACAGTGCCTAAAATTTATTTAAAAAAAGTACCTGTCATAGAGGCAGACTGGTAGGTGAGAAAAAGCTGGGGATATTAATGGAGGGAAGCAGATATTGGTGGGGGAATTTGTGTTGGGACATTGTATTCCTTTAATCCAATTATAAGTAGCTTTGCAATTCATTGAGACTAAAGAAAAATTTAAAAATAAAATTATTTTAAAAAATAAAAATAAAATTATTTAATTTAATTTAAAAATAAATTTAGAGTTAACTGAAAACTCAAAGGGTGGAATGAATGCTTTAAATTCAGTAAGTACAAACTCAACTTCCAGCACTATATAGTCCCCTAAGCACTGCTGGTAGTAACCACTAAATACTATGCAGGTAGTAGCCCTTGAGCATATCCATGCATGACTTCAAAATAAAAGCAATGAATAGTCTAAAGTCAGAGGTCAGGGGTGTAACTTAGCAGTAGAGAAAATGCCTCCCATGTGTGAGACTCAGTGTTCAATCCCTAATCCAGAAAACAAAACAAGCAAACAAAAAAGAATAAATTTAACAAAATGAGGTAGGAAAACTATACAATAAAATATTTTAAGACATTCAATAAATAAGCCACTAAGAAATATTATAGGAATAAAAATAATTTAAATAGCCAAAGTATCTAGTTTTGTTTTGGTCTGTAGGCCACAACTAGAAATATTCAGGATCTGAGGGTGGCTACTTCTAGTGCAGAAGGCAATTTAAACCTTTATATTATCTCCCAGTCCATAGTTATTATTTCTATTTTACAAAAATATGTAATGCAGTTTAATGCAATCTCAATCAAAATTTAATAATAATTTTCAAGGAAATAGAACAAAATTACCCAGGTTCATTAGAAGACCTCAAATAGCTAAAACAAATTTGAGAAAATGAAAAATGTAAACATAATTTTAAAGATGCATTACAAAGAGACAGTACATACAACAATAAAAAAAAAAGCAATCTGCTCTTTTCTGCTGAGACGGCCTACAGACACCAAGGACTGTAATCTCTCCAGGACCCACACCTGGTAAGATGTCCCCACCCAACGAATGTGGGGCAATCCTGCCATGTGATTGGGAACCCAGAGACTTTTAAAGAACACCAGCATGCACTCTGCCTCTTTTCTGCTGAGCCAGCCTACAGACACCAAGGACTATAATCTCTCCAGGACCCACACCCAAAAAGTGCGGCCACGGAGCGAATTCCATTTCTGCACATTGTAAGAAGCAATCTACAGCCTTACCAATGGAGTAATTTTGCAGTACACCCCCATATTTACAGAAATCAAAATGGTTCCTCTAATACTCTAAAAAGCAGGAAACAGCTAGGTAAAATGTTCAGGGAGCTCAAAAAAAAAAAAAAGCATCCATAGACTTGACTGGAGCACAATTAAGCATCAAGAGGATTTGACGACTGAAATTAGAAATTTTCACACTGAACTAACTAATCAGAAAAACTGAGGTTATGCAACTGTTGCCAGGCATGGGGTTTGGGAAGACTATGTGCCAGAGGCTTTCTCCCAAGCCGGGGAAGTGTTGGGAGGCCTGGCAGGCCCCCAGTCATCCTTGTCTTTTTCCCCTGACTCCAGGCCTTCCCTCGGTGCCAGCTCAGATGGCCAGAAGTGGGTTCAGGTGGACTTTTAGTGGCCCTCAGTCTTCCCCCCTCCCTCCATACTCCAGAGGGGAGGTACATGGGGAGGAGGGCGGGTAGACATCTGACTTCCGGTTTCCTCCTTGATTCTGGAGACCAGTTCTTGCCAGGTATAGGGTTTGGAGAGTCTGTATACTGAAGGCTTTCTCCCTAGCCTGGGGAGTGCTGGGATGCTTGGCAGGCCCCAACCTGTCCTCCCTTTTTCCCCCTGGACTTTAGGCCTTCCCTGGGCACCAGTCTAGGTGGACTCTATAAGGGTCAACAGGTTTTCCCCCTAACTCTCCCTACACTAATTGGAATGTGCTTTGAGAGGAGGGCAGGCCGTTCTAGCACTGGTTTATGTTGGGACAGTCACTGGAAATTTTTTCTCCTTTGTATTGTGACCTTGATACTGCCCTACAAAGCTCATTTCTAAGATTTTACCGTCTCAGTCCCAACCCTTATTTCCCCCCATCTTCCCATGTAAGTGCAGCTCATGACATGAAGCTCACCACACAGAGTGATAAGTGCAGTTATAGAAATAACTACACTGAAAACTATCATAGCAATGTGAATGAATGAGGGAAAAAGAAAGCCTGTCTCGAGTACAGGTGTGGGTAGGGTGGAGTAGGGAGTAGGTAAATCTGGGAAATTACTGGTGGGAATCCTGCACTGGTGAAGAGGGGTGTTCTTTACATGGCTGTAATCATACAACTACAATTATATTTGTAATCACGTTGTTTAAATAAAGATAATTAAAAAATAAGCAATCTTGGATCAAAGAGATATTTCAGTAGCTCGACACATGCTTTGCATGAAATAAACCTATGTTTGATCCCCACTACTGTGTAGTTTCCCCAGCAATGCCAGGTGCAACTCCTGAGTGCAGAATTAGAACTTATCTCTGAGAACTGCTTGGTGTGGCCCCAAAACCAATACATACAAAAGTCCAGTAAAGAAACAGGTAGGTGGTTTGAATAATAACTTTTCCAAAAAGTATGGCTATCAATCATGTGACAAGATGATTGTCATCACAATCAAGTGTTGGCGGGTTGGACCATTTGGAGGGAGTTTTACTGCTTTTCTGGATATCTGTCAAACCTATTTGACATTTACATACTATGAAACTTCGTTGGTTTTGGTTTGGGGCTCACACCTGGTGCTGATGAGTGGCTATTCCTGATTTTATGTTCAGGAGTCATTCCTGATTGTGTTGGGAAGACAATTCAATGCTGGATAGAAAATAGTTTCTTTCTCTTATAATTTTTTATCATAGGCAAACTTTACCAAGATTAATAAAGTATCAAGGGAAGTGATTTCTTCTCTTTCACACAAAGATTACTACTATAGATGTTGCAAAAAAAAAAGAGAGAGAGATAAAGAGAAAGAGAGACTTGAACAGAGTAATGCTTATTTAAGTCAGCTGGAAAGGAGAAGCAGCAATGGATAAACCTTAATTATTGCATGATGAGTAGTGATCATGCTTATGGAAACTAAGAAAATGAAAGACAACTAAAGATTCTAAAGGGAAGTTCACAATTTCAGCCTTGATAACTGAGAGAAAAATTACCGTTGAACATGAAACTATAATGCTGAAGTTTCAGATCCACTACCATTCAAGGACCAATCAGTCAATCACAAGATACAGAGATGAGTCAAAAAAGAGATTTGTTAGCAACAAGCCAGCAAGTTTGAAGCTATCATATTTGAGTCCTCAAAACAACCATCTTGACTTCGTGGAGTTAAAAAAAAAATGGTGTTTAGGGACCGGAGAGATAGCACAGCGGCGTTTGCCTTGCAAGCAGCCGATTCAGCACCTAAGGTGGTTGGTTCCAATCCTGGCATCCCATATGGCCCCCTGTGCCTGCCAGGAGCTATTTCTGAGCAGATAGCTTGGAGTAACCTCTGAGCACCGCTGGGTGTGCCCCTCCCCCCACAAAAATGTTTTTTTAACAAAACAGATAGAGAGAAGCATGACTTTGGGAAGGATGGGTTTCAGATGAATAAATACCAGAATAAGTAATACTATTTTTTCTTGTGGCCCCTTAATTAGGGGCCCGGGAGATAGCATGGAGGTAAGGCGTTTGCCTTTCATGCAAAAGGTCATCGGTTCGAATCCCGGTGCCCCATATGGCCCCCCGTGCCTGCCAGGAGCAATTTCTGAGCATGGAGCCAGGAGTAACCCCTGAGCACTGCCGGGTGTGACCCAAAAAAAAAACCCCAAAACCTTAATTAAATAACTGTTAGAGTTTTGGAGAAGGGCAGATTGAGGATAAATGGTCCTTTTAACTTTGGGGTCACTCATGCATGTCTAATATTGAGTTTTGACCTGGTTTCAAAATGATTAGAGGAAAGGAGGCAGAGGGACTGCACAAAAGCAAAACGTTCCCCTAGTTCCAGTTCAAACTCTTTCCTTCTCAGATTTGGGAATAGAGGACAAGATACCTATACCTATCTGTTTTTATATACCAAAAAAATAATGCTATTTGTTTTTTCCAGATCTGTAGAAATGTGTTGACAGTGGGGTGCATGGAGCCACAGAAAGAAAGGAAGCAGTTACAATGGGTAGTGCTATAACTCTTCTGGTTGGCTAGCCACAATCTTGACGATAAAGTGCTGGGCAAGGTCAAATTTGGTAAAAAAAAAAAAAAAAAAAAGGCTGTACAAGCTTCTGTATGTTGTGAACACAGTGTCCTGTGTCCACAAAGGCAATCAACATATAACTGAGATCCACTTGATCTGCACTGCATGGGAGCTGATTTTCAATGATCTGAATTTGGAGTAACTGTTGTTTTCAGAATAGAGAGAGGTTTCACCCTGTACAGAAAAAATGAAGTCAGTCTTGAGCTAGCCCAAGTTCCTCAAAATTCACTGCTTATTCTCTAAGAAAGAGATTCCAAAGAAAACAGGGAAGCAAAGAATTTTATTTTATGGGGACATGGTATACTTGGCTAGACTCAAGAGGTCCCGGCTCTACACTTAGTGATAATTCCAGGTGGAGTTTGGTAGATCATATGGATGCCTAGGACTAAATCTAGGTTGGCAGTAAGCAAATCAAGTACCTTTTTCTGCTATACTAGCTCTCCAGCCTAGAAATTTATTTTAATTTTTGTTTTGGGGGCCATACACAGTGGTGCTCAGGGCTTAGTCTAACCCTACATTCACTTTACTTTACACTATACTTACTTTCAGATTAATCTCAGAAGATTATATTGGGTACCAAGGATCAAACCTGGGACATGCACATGAAAGGCCTAACCCCCATTGGCACCAGAAATTGTATTTTTTTACAAGTCTTTCACAGTTATATTTAAGGTGCATAGTGACAGTGAATTAGGGCAATTCCCACCACCAGTAGGACTTTAAACATTTAGTCTCTGATTATAGATACACAAAGCAAGAATGAAATATAAAATATTTTGTTTATCACAAAATCAGTAGTAGACTCAACACTTACCCTTCTTTTACAAAAATATTTTTAAATAAAGACATAAAGGGTCATTGCAACCTTGAAAATGCAGTGATAAGTAAAGAAAACCAGATAATAGAGGACAAATACTATATAATTTATAATCTACTTATAGCAAATATCTACAGTAGGCAAATTTTCAGTGACAGAAAGGAGGATAGAAGTTACCATGGACTTGGGAGAGAGATATTGGGAACTTGAATTCTTGTCTGGAAGTATGAGGTCTTTTTTTTCATTAAAGATGTTTTCATTTATTTTGACACGAAGCTTATATTGATGGATAATACCAGAAGATTTCAGTATAGCAGATAAAATATAGCAAGATATTTTTTAAATAGTGGTAGTGTATACATTATAGTGACTGTAATGAATGTCATTTAAAAAAAAAAACAATTGCAGAAGGGCTGGAAGAACCAGCCCACAGTATGAAGCTTACCAAAAAGAGTGGTGAGTACAGTTAGGGAAATTACACTGACAATTATTATGACAGTGGTAGTGAGTGAGAGAAATAGAATGCTTGTCTTGAATACAGGCAGGGGGTGGGGGAGGAAGGCATTGGTGGTGAGAATATTGCACTGGTGAAGGGGGATGTCCTTTTCTATAACTGACACCAAACTACAAACATGTTTGTAATCATGGTGCTTAACTAAAGATATTAATTAAAAAATACAATTGCTAATAAAATTGGTTATACCATATATATGTGGATATATATACATATATACATATAATCCTAAAAGTTCAGATACTGGGGTCAGAGAGATAGCATGGAGGTAAGGCGTTTGCTTTGCATGCAGAGGATGGTGGCTTGAATCCCGGCATCCCATGTGGTCCCCCGAGCCTGCCAGGA
>PVKC010002183.1:24332-45122 GCA_004027635.1 Crocidura indochinensis | reverse complement strand
CTCCTCCTCACTCTCTGATATCCTGGACTGCCTATGGCACGGTAGCTGGTTCGCGAAAGTTACCAAGCTTCCTCTGGCCTCCCAATCAGGTCTCAGGGTCTTCGGGGGTACCTGTTATGGTGACCCTCTGAAGGCCCCCGTGACCTTCCTGGTACCACTTTCCTGACCACCTCCTCTCTGGGGTGTTTTCCCTCACCACTCCACTCTCTTACGATGCTCTCAGGTCCCTTCTCCTGCCCTCTGGTGCACTCTCTCTTACCTCACTGCCTCTCCTGTGTGGCCACAGGGATGAGGCACTAGGAGGGGCAGCCAGGCTGTGAGTAGAGACTCACCAAGTCTGCTCTCCACTGGGGCCTGGGGTCACAGAGTTGAGGGGCTGGGAGGGGTGGCGTTGGGCAAGCCCAAGGTGCCCAGGCAGGGAGCAGCAACTCACCTGGTTCCCTCTCCCCTCAGGCCTGGGGTCCCATTGATGGAGGGCTGGGAATGGCAGCGGTCGGGCGGGCCCAAGGCGCCCAAGCTGGGAGCAGGAACTCACCTGGTTCGCTCTCCCCTCAGGCCTGGGGTACCAGTGATGGGGGACTGAAGGGGTGGCGGCGGGCGATCCAAAGGCGCCCAGGCTGGGAGCAGGAACTCACCTGGTTCCCTCTCCCCTCAGGCCTGGGGTCCCAGTGTTGGAGGGCTGGGAGGGGCGGTGGTGGGCGATCCAAAGGCGCCCAGGCTGGGAGCAGGAACTCACCTGGTTCCATGAGTTTGTTTTATCTGCTATTGCTAACTGCTATAAGCACAGCAGCAATGAAGATTGACTATTTTGTTACTTTGTTGATATATATACATACTATATAGTGTATATATTATATACATGTATATGTAGCTTTTTAGTATTTAACTGTTTAAGATCAAGATCTGAGATGACTATAATTTTTTTCTCAATTTCCTTCTAAGAGGGATCCTGAGCCTTGTAGTAATACTCAGGTAGCCCAGTATACCAGGAGAGATTTCTGAGTGCAGAGCCAGAAATAACCTCTGAGAGCCACTGACTGTGCCTCCTAAAATAATAATAATAATAATATTAATAGTAATAATAGTAAATAATAATACTCTGGTAGGTTATTTTGGTGTTTTCTGAAATGAAGAGAGTAAACTGCAACACTGTTTATGTTTTCTCCCTAACGATATTGGCCAGAGTATAAATATTATCAATCCTGTTTCCCTTTACTGTTTCATCTCTTTGGGTCACATTATCTTATATAAATGTAGTGAGTTCCTCTCATGTCCTATCATAATTAAAGATCTTGTTGCATTCTAGTTGATATACTAGTACATAAATTAAGTATGTTCCCAATAAACTGTCAAGATGCTAAGGTCATTCAAAGATAAATTCTTTTCTTTAAACAATGCAAAGTTTGTGGTTTTCTTTAAATATTTGTCCAAGATTGGTTAGACACACTATAATCATAAATTATGATATTTTCATTATTTTAAATATAGTTGTTGCTAATAAGATTTCTACATTAAATGGGAATAAAATGAACTTTTCTCAATATAGTCAAGCCATCTACAACAAGTCAAAGGTAAATATTATTCTCAACGGAGATAAGTTGAAAGCCTTTCTTCTGTTACAAGACAAGGCTGCCCTTTCTCACTACTCCCATACAATATAGTACTTGCTATAGTGATTAGTCAAGAAAAAGATATCAAAGGCATAAAAATAGGAAAGGAATAAGTCAAGCACTCACTGTTTGCAGATGACCTGATATTATATTTAGGAAACCCTAAAGACTGCAAAAAGCGTCTAGAAACAATAGATTCATATAGCAAAGTGGTAGACTACAAAATTAACATGCAAAAATCAATGACCTTCTTATACACTAATAATGATAGAGAAGAAATGGACATTAAAAACAATCCCATTTACATTAGGGCCACAGAAACTCAAATATCTTAGGGTCAACTTAACTAAAGAGTTGAAAGAATTATAAAAATAAAACTACAAAAACCTGCTTCAAAAAATAAGAGAGGACACAAGAAAATGGAGACTCATACCCTGCTCTTGGATTGGCAGGGTTAATATCATTAAAATGAACACTCCCCCAAAACATTGTACAGCTTTAATGCAATCCCTCTAAAGATATCCATGACATTCTTCAAAGAAGTGGATCAAACACACCTGAAATTCATTTGTAACAGAAACCCATGAATATTTAAAGCAATTCTGGTGAAAAGGAATATGGGAAGCATTACTTTCAACCAATTTTAAATTGTATTACAAAGTAAAAGTTATTAAAACAACTCGATATTGGAATAAAGACAGATGCTCAGATCAGTAGAATAGACTTCATTATTTAGAGAATGTTCCCAGACATACAATCAACTAATCTTCGATAAAGGGGTAAGAAATCCAAAATGGAGCAAGGAAAACCTCTTCAGCATTAATGTTGGCACAATAGGTTAGCAACTTCCAAAGATGTGAACTCAGACCCCATCTAACACCATGTACAAAGGTCAAATTCAAATGGATTAAAGACCTTGACATCAGGCCTGAAATCATAAGGTATATAGAACAACACTATAGGTATTACTGTAGGTAAAACACTCCATGACATTTAGACTAAAGGCATCTACAAGGAGAAAACAGCACTCTTCAAACAAGTGGAAATAGAGATATACAGATGGGAATATATTAACTTGAGAAGCTTCTGCACCTCAAAGAAAGTAGTCCCTAGGATACAGAAACCACCCACAGAATGGAAGAAACTATTCACCCAATACCTATCAAATAAGGGGCTAATATCGAAAATATACAAAAGTCTAACAGAACTTAACAAGAAAAAAATCTAACCCCATAAAAATGGGGAGAAGAAATGAACAGACAACTTCTCAAAGAAGAAATACAAATGGCCAAAGGCACATGAAAAAAATGCTTCGAATCACTAATTATCAGGGAGATGCAAATCAAAACAATGATGAAGTACCATCTCACACCACAGATACTGGTGCACATCACAAATAACAAGAACAATAAGTGTTGGTGGGGATGTGTAGAGAAAAGAGCTCTTTTTCACTGTTGGTAGGAATGCCATTTAGTCCAACCTTTATGGAAAACAATATGGAGATTCCTCAAAAAAAAAAAAACAACAACTGGAAATTGAGTTCCCATATGATACAGCAGTACAATTCCTAGTGAAATACCCTAGAAATACAAAAATACAATAAAATAATCTCTTCATTACACCTATATTCATTACAGTGCTATTTATAATAGCCAAACTCTGGAATAAACCTAAATGCCCTTCAACAGATGAATGGCTAAAGACTGTGGTATATATACACAATGGAATATTATGCAGTTGCAGCCATCAGGAGAGATGAAGTTATGAAATGTTCCTATACTTGGATGAACATGGAATCTATTATGCTGAGTGAAATAATTCAGAAGAAAAGAGATAGGCACAGCATAATCTCACTCATCTATGGCTTTTAAGAAAAATTAAGAATGTTATTGTAATAATGTCCAGAGACAATTAGAGATGAAAGCTGGAAGGACCCGCTCACAATGTGAAGCTCACCACAAATTGTGTGGTGCATTTAGGGACTAACTACACTAACAACTATCCTGACTATCTTTATGAGTAAGAGAAGTAAAATGCCTGTCTCCAATTTAGGCAGGGGTTGGGAAGGAGGGAGGGGTATATTGGTGGTGGGAATGTTGCACTGGTAAAGAGGGGTGTTCTGTTTATGAATGAAATCCAACTACAATCATGTTTGTAATATTGTGCTTAAATAAAAATTTTATATAAGAAAACTTTCTACATTATATTTTAAGTTATAAATAATTTAGATCATAACTATGAATGTCATTTTATTTGCAATATTACATTTTCCTTTTACTTGTGCCCTTCAATTTGGTTTTGCTACTGTGAGTCATTTGTGTTCTTCTACTATTTTAAGAGGTAAAATTATTTCAAACGACTACATCTCTGGATGTGATTGCCTATAGTACAATTGATCCATTTAGTAATATTTTTACTAACATATCTAAATTAAGATTAGTTGTGAAGTAACTCCATTACCAAGTGACTATAAAATACTGTAATTTTTCTTGTCAAGTCTTGCAATATCACCCAGGAAATTGGATTAAGGAAAAAAGTCTTGGTGTGAGCAATGTTGCTGATTGCTCAATGTTTCCAAAGTGTTATATAAAGAGGAATGATAGGGATTAAAATAATTAGAATATGACACTAGGAAATATGATGAAAATTTAAAAAAAGGTGTGCTTGTATGGACAATAAAGATAGTTAAGGAAATGGTAGCTTTATTCCTCAATGTATATCCAAGAAATACAATAATGTTCTTAATATCTATTGTGTATGTAAGATCACCAAATAAACAGTTTTGGATGAGACTACCTCATTTCTTTGATATGCAAATGATATATTAATATCATGTTAAGGCTCTGCCTTAGGACTCAGTCTAGATATTTGTTGATTGAGAGGAGAAACTACTGAGCACTTAGTGGGTTGACCCAAACAATGTATTACTTTGTAAATTAAGTAACTGGCAGACTTTTTCAGTTATCATCATTTTCATTATTAATATTTTTTGTTATTTTTGAAACTCATGGTGTGGATTTTCCTAAACTGTCAAAGGCATAGCTTTTTTTTAAAGATATTCTTATACAATTATATAATCATAGTGATAAACAGATGATGACCACCTGCAATCCATAATATATATATATATATATATATATATATATATTCGATATTGACATTGACACTGAGAATATGGATGAAATGACTCTAAATTCAGGAATTGGAATTATCTCATAGAAGTTAGGCAGGGTGATTGCTGAAATTTAACATCATTTTTGATGTTTAGAAGAAGCTGTAATTAAAGCCCAGACTCAGCTGAACTCTTGTGTAGAATATTCAGCTGATAATTTAATGGAGATAACAAAAATTTGGGAAGAAACAATAAAACCAAATTGCATTTTTCCTAAACATAAATTATATCCTAATGTGACAACAAACTATATGTTTGTTTAATCAGAAATAACTCAGCCACACTATAAATTCTTTGGGAAAACTTTATATTGCTGAACTCCTTTTAAAGAAATTTAAGTGGACAAATTTGGCATAAGTTGGTCCTAATAGGATAAGATCCTTTGGCTGTATTGTTTTATTTTAGAAGGATACTTTTTATTCCAAAATAACCCTCAGTCTAAACTAATAAACCAACTTAAAGAAGAATTAAGTCCTTGAGGAATGTATTAGTCTCATACTTTAAACACATTTAAAACTCTCAACTTATAGGAACTTAGCCAGAAGAAAACATCGACATTTTATTCCTGTCCTCAAGTACAATATTAAAATATAAAGAAATGGTAAATAGATGCTAGAGATTATCTTTAAATTTAAAAATAACTCGAAATAGAAAACTATAGCTTTTATGAACTGCCGACACTATTTTATTAGTAGAATGGGAAAGTATCCAATGCTTCCAGAATACAGAAGTTAAGTCACAGGGAATACATAAGCTTTGGAGGAAAGTGCCCTGGGCTAATTACCATGTGCTGTGCTAAAACTAATGGAGTTTTACACTAAGTGCCTGATGAAGCTTGTTTAAGTAATGGATTTTGCTTTAGGCCAGAAAAAAAAATCCTAAGATACTTTTACCTAAATAAGGGCGAAGTGACAGGGGAAGAAAGAAAACAATTGAAAATTCATGAGTAAGAAAAAAACTAATGCAGATTGAAATGTCATTTTGGTTCTCCTTATCAATAACATAAAATGACTGTGTGTTGTGAATAGTAAGTATCCTATATGCTTTTAATTTTAATACCCTAAAACAAAGCAAAACAAACAAAAAATACATGTATTTTATAAAGATTCAAAACAAGGTTAATAAAATTTTAAAAATATTTTCGGAAATATTTAGAGGTTTATGTTCACTCCACATATTAAAGCAATTATTTAATAATTTTCGATACAATTTAAAATACCTTAAACGGTTTATTAAAAATATTAGATTTTACAAAGTTACATTAATTTATCTTGCATATAAATTTGATTTTTTCAGAGTTAAAATTACTTCACTTGGGGAGATAGCTCAAAGGACTAGACATATCTCTGGCATGAATGAAGCATTTTGAATTTCTTCCCCATTGATTATGGTTTAAAGGTTAAACATGATATTTCATTCAGAGTTTTGTGTCATACAAATCAAAATTTCATGTGTGTCTATTAAGAGTATAGATAGGCAGATTAGGGAGTGGGAACAAATGTTCTTATTACATGTTTAATAAATAAATAGTTCATAGAAAATATACTTAATAATTCACATATCCATGGCATAATGTCTGGCTAAGATTCTATGAAGTGAGGGTAAACTATTTAAACATGTATTTAGGCACAACATGAAATGGGAAAACATTTCAATGTAAACATGGAAATTTAAAATTCTTAATTTTTTTAAAATTCCAAGGATGGTGATATGGCTACATATACATAAGAATAGTAAGAAAATTTGTTAAGATATTAATCATTCAGAAATCTAAATTTGTATTTTTTGCCATTATCTATTTAATGGGATATATGAATACCATATTATAGCATATTATTTCCTCCAATAGTCAATAATTCTATTGAAATATATTTACATGTTTGATAAAAGGCATGCATAACAGATTCAGTATTAAAAATAAATATACACTGAGTATTCTTTTTCTAAAATGTCTGGACAGCTGGAAATGTTTCCATCAAGGAAATATGCAAATATCTATTTTTTTGTATGTGTATTTACTTTTAAAACAATATCAGTGATGTTAGAGACTTGAATGTATATAAATAAACTAGAAGAGAAATGGCACTTTAAACCTGCATTAAACCTGGGGGAAAAATTTGCTACGAAGAAAAAGATGAAGAAGGAGCTAACTTTATACAGAAAGATGTAAACAGAAAGTTGTTATTTTAGTGATTACCTACAATGCGCTAGATAGTTAATACAGACAATATTTCTTTAAGTTCTAATACTTTGGTTGTTTTTTTATTTGTATATGGGGGCACATTCAATGGCATTCAGAGGTTACTCCTAGCTCAGAGCTCAGAAATTTCTGCTGGAAGCTTGGGGACCTTATAGGATACCAGGGATTGAACTTGGGTCAGTGGAGGGAAAGCAAATACCCTAATCACTGTGCTATTGCCCTAGTCCCAAGTTCTAATGGGCTTTTTTTTCAGTGATAGTTTTTCTATCCTCACACCTAAATCAAATTCACTTTCCAGCTGTGAAATCAGTAGTTTGTATATATTTGAAAGCTATTCTAAATAATTCTGGGTCTTGAAATAGAGCAAGTCTTAAACAGCTTTATGTGATTTCAATTACATTATTTTAGTTATTTCCCTTAATGCAGTAGCTTTCAGAACTCCAGGAAAATCCCAAAGCTAATAATACACAACATATATAAAAATAAAATCTGGGCAAGATATATTCATATGCACACCATCAACTAGTTAATTGATAAAATGATCGCTATCTATCAATCTATCTATCATCTGTTATCTATCTGCGTGTATGTATCAATCTATCATTATTCAGATTTTACGGTTTAAAAGTACTAATAAATTGTGTATTACCCTTGATCCACTGTGCTTCTGTTACAATTATGATAAGGCTTTAGATTTCCGTATGGAAATCTAAATTCTTAGTATCTAGTGGTAGTGGTCAGACTTTTCTATCATTTAAAAATCTCTATCACTTTTATCATAGTGTATATTTCAAACTTGACTTTGAATGCAAATTGGACAAATAATCAACATCAAACTTAGAAGGCCTTAAACTATTTTCTCTTAACTGAAAATGAGTTTCACACTCTATTTTTAAGGACCAAGACTCAAACCTTTTTATTATTATTTTTATTTATTTATTTATTTTTGGCAACATCCAATGGTGCTCAGGTGTTACTCAAGACTCTGCACACAGACATCACTCTAGATAGTCTCAGAGGATACGTGGTATATCAGGGATTGAACTAGGGTTGTGGAGTCAACCACATGCAAGGCAAACACCCTACCCACTGTGCTATCACTCCAGACCCCAAGAACCTTTTTCACTTGAAAAAAAAAATAGTGAGGGATTTTTTCTTCATTGTTTCACTATTTCTTTGTAGTTTTAGAAGTGTCTACCTTAAATGTTGAACTCTTACTAGGTAAATAATTGAATACATTTAAGAACCTCAACAATCAGGAAAAAACATATCCTAAAATTTACACTCCATCGATTATGAACTCCTTATTTTCAACATAACAATTAACTGCTATGAACATCACAATTAAATAAATAAAGTTCTTATAGCAATATTGTGTGAGATTTAAATGAGAAAACATATGAAATTATGCTATGGGTTTAAAATCATTCTATTATTAGAATCATTTTGTTCTGATGCTGTTTACTTGCTTACTACTCTAGTTGATCTCTTTCACAATATTTTGACATTGTCAGGACTTAGCAGAACGGTGAGGGCCTGGGTTTGATTCATTCTGTAATAATAAACAAATTGTCAGAAATACGTGTTTTTCATATTTAAATCAAGAATGGGCATGCTTTGTTCTTTTTCTACTTTGCACAAAAACAAAAATAGCATTTTATCGGTGATGGCATTTTATAAGTGATGAGTTAACAGAACCTTTATGGCAGATAAATAATGTCTACTCTAGTGCCTAAGACTCCTCAATTATGTTTAGAGAGAAGTCCTCCATTGCATTGTCCAAGGATAATGTGTACCTGGAAGATAGAGCCAGAAAAGAGACATGTGCTAAAACTGATGTAGCTACTAATGATGATCATAGGGAAGTTAATAGGAAATGGGACCTCTTTATATAGGTAGTGAATTCAGACATGCATGCCTTATCAGGCAATCTTAAAGGAGTACGAGGACTGTAAAAGAAAAAGAAAGCCAAAGATATCTTGCCTGCTACTAGAGAGCACAATCTATTGTGCTAATCATTAGCATATATGATGTTAACTAAGATGAAGCCAAATTGCAAAGCTTAGCAAGTGAATTATGGGTTTAATATCTTAACTCCAAAATTCCATTTTTTTCCTTTACCTTGTTGCTTTGTTCTATGAAAAATAAAAAAGATAAAATTTTTCAAACACCCTTATTTCTTCTTTTTTCTTTTCTTTTCCTTTTGGATGTGCTAAAACATAGCTGTGCTGAGGGGGAATGCTTGGCATTGCACTCAGGAATCTCTTCTGGCAGTGCTTGTTGGATGATATGGAATGCCAGGAATTGAACTTTGCTTGATAGTATGCAAGACATGTGCTGTATTTACTGTACTATTTCTCCAAACCCAATACCTTCTTCTTCCTCATAAACAAAACAGGGGCTTTGTCATGTGACCCTACATGGTGTGACATGCCCCTTTTCTGCAGAATGTAATACAGTCTTCTTTCAAATTACTTGACAGTTTGTTGTCACTCAAAGTTCTCTAGAAGTTCAAATGCTGCAAATATAATAGTAGCTTCTAAACAATCTAAAGTGCTCCCGTTTTTATCCTTTTAAATTAATATTCTGAATTTGATTAAAAACAAAATATGTTTTACAGGACACATTGCTAGTACTTGACTTTATAGTAGATTTAGTCTCATAATTAGACTGAAATTGGATCTGGAGTTGACTTGGGATCCAGTACTGGCAAGGTAAGAGAAAGGGTAATAAGTAGAATTATGGAAAACAAAGTACTCCCAGGTTAAATAATCTCAAATAGAGAGAAAACTCTTTAATTCTCCTTGCTTATTTTCCTGCTTTCACTCTCTTTAGTGGGATCTAAAGTTGTGAATTGCAGCAAATTTTTCACACTGAAGAGAGAATGACAGTGAATCAATGTGAATAGACAGAGTGTTTAGAAATATTGAGGCATCATACTGTTTTTTTTTAATGCACAACAGTAAGCTTACCTCTAGACATGATTTTTTTGGTCCTATGATATAAGGGAGTACATGTCCACATGTTGTCAGTTATACTTTCTATTTGTCAGGGAACTAGACACTGGGACAATGAGGGAGGGAAAATACATACACCTGCCTCAGAGGCAGGGTGGAGACATGAAGGGAAAGAGAGACATCAGTGAAGAGAAGTGGTTTCTACTGAAAGGATTGTGTTGGATCATTATACAATTAAAACTTAATCATGAATAACTTTGCAACTCTATAATACATGGTTGTTAAATTAAAAAAGAGAGAAATGCATTGTTGAGTCTTTAATTTAATTTTATCAAGTATAGATTAGTAGTTATAAGTAGAAAATTAGCCTCTGAAGATCTTAGAGATCATGCAATTTAAAATATCGTTAAGGTTTTCATTAGTTGTATTGCTTTCTTCTGGATTCAATCTATTGTCTAATTGTACATTCACAATAATAATATTTTGAGTACCTTTGCTAGTATCCAAAAATATTTCTCACTGTAACCAAGAAAAAAATAATAACCATAGACCTTTTATGGTTCTATACGTTTCTTTTCTTTTTTTTTTTTTTTTGTTTTTTGGACCACACCCAGTGACGCTCAGGGGTCACTCCTGGCTATGCGCTCAGAAGTCGCTCCTGGCAGGCATGGGGGACCATATGGGAACCGGGGGATCGAACCGTGGTCCGTCCTAGGCAAGGCAGCAGGCACCTTACCTCCTGCGCCAACTCCGGGCTCCCGGTTCTATACTTTTCAATTGCAGCTTTTAGGAATGGAAAATGGAATTCATGATAGGAACTGACAGTGTCACAATACATACTAAAAATGAGTTGAAATATAAAAAGCAGGATATATTGCCCAAACTCTTTGTCTCTTCTTTCATCTGCAATGCCTTACTGTGGAAGGCAGTCCTTAGAAGTAGCCCCTTGGAAGATATTAAGTTTCACAAAAACCCACAATCACAACATCACAACTGATTACATCTGATGACAAGCTGTTACCAGCTTGTTGATGCATCATTTAGACTGTTCAGTTTCCATCCTACCATTTATATTTTCTGATATCTGCATATATATATATCTGCATATATATATAGTAACACAAGCAATGATAGCCCCATGCTCTATTTTGTTTCTAGTGTTTATTCTTATTAGTTTAGTTTTTTAATGTAATTTCTTAGAGTTATTTTTTCATAAATATTTCAATCTTTCTCAGAGGTACTAAGAATTACTGTGTAAATAGTGGCTGCTGTTTTTTTTTTCTCTTTTATTTCCATCAGATATTTAATCCACTCCCAATTTTTCTGTGGTTTTGTTGGAAAAAGAAAAGAAAGAAAGAAGATAAAAAAGAAAAATACACTGGGGGAATCTATTTAGAGGCTATAAATATCAATTCAGAAAAAGAAAGAAGGAAAAAAGAGAAAAGGAAAAACAAAAACAAAAAAACAAAAAAAACAATAAAATTAACAATGACAAAAACATAGCAGCAGTAACAAAATAATCACCAAAACTACAACCACAAGAAAGAAAAGAAAAATAAAAAAGAAAGGCTGGTGTGGCAAGGTTTTGTGGTTTTTGTTTTGTTTTGTTTTGTTTTGCATAGGTACAATAAGTACTGGGGGAATTTAGAGGGAATTCCCTTGGTCATAGGAGGTACATAGTTTTTCCACCGTTGATGCATACTGTGGTGAGAGCAACTATGGGCTCCATACATGCTCATTCTCACACTCCAATGTCTTTTTATGGTGCCAGGAAACTTTCTGCTCATAACTTGAGGGAAAAAAAAAACGGATGGTTCCAGCACAACCAGTCATATGAACATTGAGTGAAAATAAAAAATGATCAGTCATAAGCACTAAACCCATAGTCAATGACATCAGAATTGATACCCAATCTACAATAAGCTATACACAAATGAGACCTCTTAAACTAGCAATCCAAGGGGCAAAGGGGGAAGTATGGGATATATGCTGTGAACAGGGTTAGAGGTAGGACAACACTGGTGGGGAAATGGCCCAAAATCTTGGTCACTATGTACCTTAAATATTATGTGAAAGATTTGTAATTCAATTTAATCACAATAAAAATTGTTATAAAAATTATTTTTTGTAAATTAAGTCAATGAGCAATCTACTGGAATAAAGAATAAGGATGGTACATAAAGACTATATTAATATGTTTCTGCTAAAAATCTATAAGCAAACAGAGACATAGGAGAATAAAAGGGATTAAAGGCCGATAAAAATAAATTACTTGAGGGCCTTTGCTCTCAATAGTAGTATATAATTATTTATATACTTTTTTACAATTAGCACTGTTTAAAACAATACACATCTGAGTACATTTAGAAATACAGTTGTGGGGAGAGAGACTGAGAAAAAGGAGATTTCTGCAATCTGGCCTTGAATATAAAAGAAAGTCTCTGTTTAGAGACTTGTGTCCCTGCTGTTCTGAGTGCAGGATGCACTAAGGAGAAAGTCATTGATGTCAAACAACCTGTCTAGGCTAATAGTGCCATAAGCATTGAAACCACTATCTTTACATACTTCCTGACTTAATGATGCCATGGGCATTGTTTTAAGTAGCAATACATACATAATGTTAGAGAAAAAGACATTACTGACAAGGATTATAGCACAAGATTTATCTTAGAACTAAAAGATAAATGTTGATTATGAGATTTCTGCAGCAATCATTTTTAGAAGTTAAGCAGACATGAGAAAAGCTTGCCATAAAGTAGCCACAAACTGTAGAGAATATCTTATTAGAATAACAGAAAATAGGCAGATGTGACTATATGATATCACTTATTATTTTAAATACTACTAAATGTAAAATTTAAATCTCAAATGAACATGACCAAATTATGTTAATGATGGGCTTGTCTTGCATATTTTAAATAAAATTAAATTTAGAATTTAAGTATCAAATGAACAATACTAAAATTCTGTGAATGTCATCCATGCAGGTGACCCATGTTCCATCCCAGAACTATATATAGTTTCCTGAGCATCACCACGAAAAATGAATGATCACAGAGCCAGGAATAACATTAAAAATAGCTATGTATGACACAAAAACAAAAAAAAGCCTCAAAAATGTTGATGCTAAAAATACACTTTATAAATAAAAAATAAAAAACTAACAGAGAAAAAAATGTTGGGGGCCGGGCAGTGGCGCTGGAGGTAAGGTGCCTGCGCTAAGCTAGGACAGACCTCGGTTCGATCACCCTGTTCCCCATATGGTCCCCCGTGCCTGCCAGGAGCGACTTCTGAGCGAATAGCCAGGAGTAACCCCTGAGCGTCACCGGACATGGCCCAAAAACCAAAAAACAAAACAAAACAAAAACAAACAAACAAACAAAAAACTAACAGAGATAGTGATAAAAGAAGATAAAGAAGATAGTTTGATCATATGAGTATCTTTAAATCAGAGTCAATTTTGGAGTTATTTGTAAATCAAGAGAATACTCTTCAAATTACCAGTTTTAGAAAAATCAAGAAAATTTGCAAAGCAGATAAACATTAGAATAGCAAGTTATATTTTACTTAGATAAAATTTATGAGAGATATGTTGCAAAGAAAAATTTTGAGTTTACACAGTATTTTTAAATTATAAAAATGTGTTTTTCATGTATTTGAATTCTGGAATATATACACCATTACAGGTGTGTATAATGTAGGTATCAAGATTTTTTTTATGAAGATTTAAAATGAGGGCCCTGGATTTTATTTTAGTTAAATTCACATCACAATTTCTGAATTAAAATACTGAAGAAGTTTTAAAGAGCGATAACTCAAAATACATTGTTAATAGACACAATGATTTTGAGAAATTTCATGAAATCCATTGATATACCAAATTCAGTTTTATATACTTGAGCCAAATTTATTAGGAATTACTGGAACTAAATATTAAGGATATCACATGACATGTAAAGACATGTGAAACATGAAGTGTCACTGAATGCAAGTAGAAAATAATGAAAATATGAATTTGAAAAAACACATATAGATACCATCATACAAATGTTAAAGGAGATACAAACAGACAATTATCATTTATTTATTTTTGGTTTTGTGGATAACCCCAAGTATTTTTCAGGAATCATCATTGGCTCTCTAATCAGGGAGTCAATGTGCAGTGCCATGGGATATACCAGGGTCCTTAAATGTAAAAGGCAAACACCTAATGCTTGTACTGTCTTTCTAACCCTTGGAACAGGCATTTAAAGGGTAATTCATTGACATTTACTAAATTTGACCCAATGAAAATACAGTAACCGCCACTAATAGGACAGATTATTTTCATAATTAATAAGGATAGTCTTTTAATAACTTTTAATTAATTGATACATATTCATTTTAATAATAAAATATAGGGTCTTCTTTAAATCCTATTGCATTACTGTAATAATTACATGTAATACATGTAGGTGAAGATAATCTTAGTTTTTTGAAATTTTTCTCTGCTGTTTCCTTTCCATCAAATATTTTTATCAAAACTATTGTCAGGGGTTAGGGGTTTAACACAACTGGAGGGCATTTGCCTAGTATGCAACTGACCCAACTTAGATCCCTATATCCCATGTGAGCTGTCAGCCTGCCAGCAGTAATTTATATGCACAGAACCAGGAGAAACCCATATACGCTGCTGGATGTGGCCCAAACACTCCCCACAAAACTTCTTAAATGGACATTTTTTTCTCCTCTTGATTCTCTTTAGTCTATCCTGTGCTGATAATAATATTAATAATAATAGTAGCAATAATAGTCGATTTATAAAATATTTCCAGAAACATTTATTTGTATCTTTTTCTTTATGTCCGACAGCTATAGTGAGTTCCTAAAAGTGGTATAAATCTTTGCTTCAAATCGAGTGGCATTAAGAAGAAAGACCACACAGCAGGATGTAAACCATATATTTTGCTCGCAGTTATGCATGTGGGAAGTTTTAAATTAGGAGCTGGATGTTTAGAGTCTCCTGGAAACTAACTCCGAGCTTTCTGTTACAAAGTGGTTGAGAAGAGGGATTCTACATTGTGGGGAGAGAAGCAGGAAATACGGAGATTGTTGCAAGCTGGACTTGAATATAAAAGAAAGTCTCTGTTTAGAGACTTGTGTCTTCTGCAGTTATGAGTGCAGGATGAGCTAAGGACAAAGTTATCCAGGAAAAACTATCAACGATAATAGTGCTACAAGCATTGCAATTGTTATGTTTACATTCTTTCTGATTTAATGATGCATGAGCATTGTAACTGCTCTCTTTACGTACCATCCAAATCAATGACACCATGTTCCTTTGATTATTGTCTTCACGTACCATGATCTTGCTGTGTTGCCTAAGCTGTATTACCCACATTGTTTCCCATCTAAAGTTTGCCCTTAAAAACCTTGTCCCGGTACCCGGTAGATAGCATGGAGGTAAGGCGTTTGCCTTTCATGCAAAAGGTCATTGGTTCGAATCCCGGTGCCCCATATGATCCCCCGTGCCTGCCAGGAGCAATTTCTGAGCATGGAGCCAGGAGTAACCCCTGAGCACTGCCGGGTGTGATGCCCCCCCCCCAAAAAAAAAGTGCTCATTGTAAGAATGTTTAAGGATTTCCAAATTAAGTGTGACCCAAAACCCCAAAAAACAAACAAACAAACAAACAAAAACCTTGTCCCTACCTACAATAAATGAAGTGCATTGCTCTGACAATGCTTCGCAGTGAACAGTCTGTGGCTCAAAGTCTTCTCTTCTCCCTAGTCTAACCTCTAAGGCTATATATGGGCTGCAAAAAACCCTTATCCACCATTGCATTGGCCTCATTGGGAGGCCTGGCAACAGAACCTTATATATAGTAGGCTTTATTTAAAAATTTAATTAATAAGGAACATTGCAGCTGCTTGTAAACAACTCTGCAAAGAGTTATAAAAATTAAAAAGAGTGTGGAACAAGATTATTAGTAAAAAGAAAGAACATTTCAGGAAATTCTCATTTCTTTCTCATACAGGACTTAGATTTAATGCAGGTTACCTCACTCTTATTTATCAAGTGGCTTCAGACTGAGAAGGTTAAAAATCTACACTTTCTAAAGGTTAAATGTACAATTATGCAGGTAATTACATAATAATGTAAGGTAGTTGGTGTGACTTAGCATGACTCCATTTTTGCTCTATTGCTTAGTTTTTAACAACATATATTTAAGTGGAAGCAACTTATTGAACATCACTATTTTCCTGTATATGTTGTTATGCTTTGATTTAAGAAAAAGCAAAACAGTTAATAATAGAATCTTAATTTGTGAAGTTAGATAAAATTGGAGGAGCAATTAAAATTATCCTTACATACCCAACTACAATCCTATTTGTAATCAAGGTGTTTAAATAAAAATATTAATAAAAATAACCTTATCAAAAATTAAGTTGTGTATGAAGAGGATTATGAAAAATAAATAAATTTAGTGTTTGTAGAAGAACTCTCTTAAAATGTTTACTTAATCCTCCTAGTTAAATTGAACCAGTAATCACCCTGTAGCAGAGTATCTGTTAAAATAGATTTAAAAATAGATCTATTCAGAAGTATTAAAACTTTTCTCTCATTAATGCTAGCATCTCTTATGACAATCAATAATGAACAATTGACAGAATTGTGTGTTTTTAAAGAAACACTTTAACCACTTTCATGTGCTTTTGACCATAAATATTTTAATGTCTTTAAGGGAACAACAGAAGAAAAGAAAAAGGCAGACTGAATTTCTTTTGAAATTCAAAGTCCAAACTTCCTTGGCATTCTAAGACAAATGGAAACATAATACTGCACTTTCAGAACTCTTTTCTAGAAGACATTCATTAGTAGGAGAAAATAAAGGGACCTAAAAGTAATCGGAAAAATAGAAAAGTAGAGCATTTCTCAGATTCTGCATAAATTTATAAGCTTCAAAAATAAACTGGGACATGCCTTATGTCTTCTTGGAAAGCTTTTTACATGCACCCAAGGCAAAGCCAAACTGACTAAGCAAGTCAGCTAAAATCTTGTTATCTTTGGGACTCAAACACTGGGCAACATCAGCCAAATTAGTTTCCAAATTTCACTGGTTAAAGTTATCACTGCAATATTATCAACCAAATCTGAAAAGTAGAGAATCAGAGGCACCAATAATAGTGAAGTAGTTAGAGCAGTATTTTCAGCATGGTTACATGATATGAAGAGAAAATTAACTTTGAAAAGGGCAGAGCAAATTCACAATGGGTAGGGCATTTGCCTTGCACTTGACCAACCATTTCAATTCCAATCATTCCATATGGTCCCCAGAGCACTGTCATGAATGACTCCTGAGTGCAAAGCCAGTTTATACTCTGAGCACTGCCAGATGTAGCACCCTCCCCCCCCAAACAAACAAAAAAATAAACAAAAAATTTCAACCATGCAAAGTTAAATTCAAGGTAGGAGCATTAGATAGGGTCCCCTTGTGAGCAACCATTAAACCAAAAAATATTTGGAGATAAAATAAACAATCATAAAAGAACCTTAATCCCTGTAGCAGAAATATGTTGAACTCAGATACATCTAACAGACATTATTTATGCCCTAAAGAGATTTAGAAAATGAAGGGACCTCCAAAACTGACTTTCCTTAATAAGTCTCCTAGCAACAATGAGTACACTTAGCTTTTCAAGAGTCAGAAATGAAGTAGCTTAAAAAAATACCCAGGTAGGGATGGAGCAATAGCACAGTGTTTGCCTTGCAAGTGGGTGATCCAGGAATGACCTGCTTTCAATCCCTGGAGTCCTATATGATCCCCCAAGACAGGAGCAATTTCTGAGCATATAGCCAGGAGTTGCCCCTGAGTGACACAAGGTGCACCCCCCAAAAAATACCCTGCTACCTGAAGCAAACAGGGCACTTCATCTTATATGTGAAATTCCCTTTATTGGTTGTGCATTTTTTTCTTTAATAAACATTCATTTTCTCTACTGTTTATCTCTGTCTGGAGAAATATAGGTTCTCCTTGTGAATATTTATTTATTATGTTTGATTTTCTTTTCTCTTATATTTCTTCTTCTTGTTAAAATATTTGCTATTCCAAAGACAAGATCATGAAATAAAATCCTGGAATGGACTGATCTTTTATTTTGAGATATGCATAACCTTGTTATGTGAAAGTCTGAGGAATGAATTAATACAAATTCATCTTAGATGAGTCTTGACAACTTCATTAATGAATCTGATAGGAGTTTGAGTCTTGTACATTCTGTGAGTACTGACCTCTTTGGGCACATATCTCTTTGGTGACAGACTTCATAAGGAAAAAAATCTAGAATTTTAACAAGAAAATGTCATTGTAAGAGTGGTGGTTGCTTTGTTATCTGTGTTCTGAAAAGAAAATAAGTTAATAATAAATGTGATTATTTAAATCATTAAGTGAGACACTAGGTATATTTAGAGTTATCCTATGTAAGTCTCTATGTTTTAGTCTTCCAAAAATACCAAGATGATTATTTTCTTGTAATCAATTAAGTTGATATTAAGTTAAAGATTCAATATTATATTTGTTAAACATTAAAAAGAGAAATCAACATTACTTATAAATAGAATATATAGGTATGTTTACAATTACAAATTAATCTTATCTAGTCAATTGATATAATAGTTTACTAATATTCCCTACATTTATGGCATAATATTGATAATTATACTTTTATTTAAGAATTTAAGATCAGATAATTGTCTCTCTCTCACTTTTTTTTTTTTATTTTTGGATCACACCTGGCAGCTAGAGGTTACTCTTAACTCTGTGCATAGAAATCACTCTTGGCAGGCACAGAGGGCCATATGGGATCTATCCTGGATCGATTGCTTGCAACGCAAATGCCCTACGATTGTGCTACCTCTCTGGCTCCGACAATCAGATAATTGGTATATTTATCTTGGCATATTAATCAGTTAGCAATAACAACAAAATCTATTTGTCTACATATAGACACAAAGAGTTTTACTAAAAATTAGTTTATGAAATTGATATGTTCCTCTTTGCTCAAAATAGAACTAAAATTTCCACTTTTATTCAGTTGCAAATGGAAGAATCAAGTAAATAATAGCACAATTGAGTTTTTCTCCCTTTTTCCCTTTTTAATTAATTTTTATTGAGACACATGTGAATTACAAGTTTCTCACAGTTATATTTAAGGTACATATTGACAGTGAATTAGGGCAGTTCCCTACCATCAGTTTTTACCTCCCTTCGCCCCTGTTCCCAGCATGCATCCCATACTGCCCCCATTTGCCCCTTGGGTTGCTAGTGTAACTGGTCCTCTCTCTATATAACTTGTTGTAGATCTTATTTTGTTGTCATTGACTTTGGATTTGGTATTTAGGCCCAATCATAATTCATTTCTAAATTATAAGGGAGATCTAGATGAGTAATGCTAAGCCTGTCTGTTTTAAGAATCAATGATGCCTACTAATAAGGGCAATAAACAATGAAAAACCACATTCTGAAAGGAAGAAAATTTACCAATTCTGATATTCTATTACATTCGAGCCCTGAAAGGAAGACTGATGATGTCTGCCCACATTGGTCAGGGTAATATTTGAATCAATCAAAATATTTAAATCCATATACTTATTTATATACTTACTTATTTCATAATCAGATTATGCACAATCCCCAAATTAATAATTACCAGTTTTAATAGCATAGTTTAGTTTAGTTAAATGGACAAGAAATCTACGATGGCAATATTCTTGTGCATTTAGCTATAGAATTTAAGATTAATACTTTTGACAATTACCAAGGCACAAATACAGATCAATATTGGGAGCGATTATTTAAGAGGCAATTATTTATTATTATTATTTATTATTATTTTATTATTTAAGAGATAATTATTATTATATGATAATATCTTAATAACAAAGAGTTAGGACTCAAAGGTAGGACTTTATATGAACAAAACATCCAAACTCATCAAAAATTGGCAAGAAGAAAAACATTCTCAAAGGCCCAAGAAGATATGTGCTATGTCATTAATTATCAGAGAGATGCAAATAAAACAGTGAGATATAATCACCAACATCACAGAGACTTGCACACATCAAAAAGAACAAACACTGCAGGAATGGATTGGATGAGGGTAGAAAGAGACTCGCCTTCACTGCTGGTGGAAATATCAACTGATCCAGTCTTTCTGGAAAATCATATGTAATTTTTAAAATCTAGAAATTGAGATTCCATTTGACTCAAAAACTCAACTTTCTAAAATATATCTCAATATAGCTCAAAAAGAAAAGCAGAACAAAAATATGTATAACTATATCACCATAGCATTATCTACAATAGCCAAAACATGAAAGCATTCACATGTTCAAGAATAAATGACTGAATAAAAAATGGTGCATATACACAGTGAAACATTACTCAGCTCTAAGAGAAGATAAAGTCATGTAATTTACTGCTATATTCTGAAATCTTGAGTATGTCATGACTGTGAAGCTAGTCAGAGAAGGGAGATCAACACAGAATAACTATCTCATATTCAGAGTATGAAGAAACAGTTGTATAATAGCAATGATCAAAGACAGTGAAAACAAAGAACTTGTATTCCATAGGAAGTATGGACCTACGGAGTATGGGGAAGAGGACAGGGAGGAGGAGGCAATAACCATGGTGTAGGGGCCGGGCGGTGGCGCTGAAGGTAAGGTGCCTGCCTTACCGCGCTAACCTTGGATGGACCGCGGTTCGATCCCCCGTGCCCCATATGGTCCCCCAGGCCAGTCAGGGGCGACTTCTGAGCGCATAGCCAGTAGTAACCCCTGAGCGTCACTGGGTGTGACCCAAAAACCAAAAA